>CAJHNH020004746.1:432500-480000 GCA_905116865.2 Candidula unifasciata
TACACATTAGGGAGATGAATGGTCAAAGACCATGAGGCAGACCAAGAAGACGATGGAGAGATCCTACCCAGACAGATATGCAAACACTTGGTGTCACCAACTGGAAAGAGAAGGCCAACCAGAGAGATGAACGGAGGCAGGTGATATCTGCAGCAATGAACCTCAAGGGCTCGGAATGCTGAAGAAGAAGAATGTTTCTTGATTTTAATTTCTTACAATTCATGGTGCATGGTGTTGATAATCGTGTATTTTTTACAACTTTCTGCAACGTGTGTTGTTAGTCATTTCTCCTTTAAATTTGCTTCCAGGAAATCCTCGTCAATTTCCCGATATCTCTTTGCGGGCTTTGGGCGAGTTAAAGTAAGGTAAGGTCCCCTTTACTTTGGCTCACCGGGCACATAGGGTTAGACTTATATTGTTACTGAAGTCAATTTGTGTATTCTTGTTTGTTACCGTAACATTGTGTTATGTGCGGATGAAGGCTTTTTAGCCAAAACGTTTACTTGTCACTGGTGATTGTGATAAAATGAAACTGAGTTGGTCTACTTTTCTTTATGGTCTTATATTTTTCATGATATATTTTAATTGACCGAATGACATTCGAGGGCTGATGCCAGCATCAGGCCTGCCGTCTTTACTTCCCAGGTTGTACTTATTTGTACGATGGTTCGATTTAATAGCCAAGGTCAGTTTTTAAAATAATCGATATCGTAGAAGTTTCGAACTAATGACCTTCGGCCGCACAGACAAGAGGCTAACAACTGTGCTACAGCGGCTGCCACGGCCCAGACATATTATAAAATGGCGTCGAAATGATTGCCACATCATCAAAGGTTAGTGCACTATCACATCTTGGATCTTGATTAATATCCCACCCCAGATGACGTCACGGGAAGTCCAACATTTTAGAGGGAGAGAGAGAGAAAGAGAGTACGAAAGGTTATTTTTTTTTTGGGGGGGGGGGGGGGATGGGTGGGTATGATGCTCTAGGTTTCCAAACTTTCTGATGCTTTTAACGACCCCAAAACATCTAGAACTGACCTTAACCCCAACCCACCTACGTCCCACGAGAGAGTGCAGCCTAGGTCCCACGACTTCATGCAGCCTAGGTCCCACGACTGCATGCAGCCTATCTACCACCCCCTGAAATATTTGACTGCCCCGTGACTTATAGATTTTCCCTGTTTATTTTCCCTTTAGGATATTAATAAAGCACCCACATCTTTCCTCGGTGTGTGGTGCAACCTTACAATAGTACAGCCCATCGGTTGTCAGCTTACTACAAGGTAATTATAACTTCTGGCGCTTTTATTCCACAGACAAGTGGCCTCCACCCTTTTACCGGTGGCGCCCCCTGTGAGTAAATGAGAAGACCCCCACCCCCACTGCCGTCTTCCCCCACCCTAACATAACGAAATATAATTAAAGAGGAAACAAAAATGCAAATCCCATGTCCTGTTAACAAGAATTAGGGGTGGGTGGGTTGGGATTTGGGGGCGGGGAGGGGGGGGGGAACTTGTAAAACAGATTCCAAGTGGTACAAGTGTAACACGTGTCCTAGAGAATACTGTCAGTGGGAAATCAGTCACCTGAAACTGTACAGATTACAATTTGAACAAACTAAGTTAAACATGCAGACGATATAACATGAAAGTACAACTTCCTAAAGCTGAAGTAATGATGGTCAACAGATTTTCTAGGACTCCTCACACAGGGTTTAATGGTAGTTGTCTGAAGCAAGTTGAAGAATGTAAATATCTAGGAAGTATATTCTCGGAGGTCGGCAGAATAGATAGAGAAACAGAAACAAGATGCCAACGAGCGAGTGCACTTAAGTAACACTTAAGTCCGGCTGTCTAGCTTAGTTCGTTAAACCTGACTCTGTGGCGACCAGGTGACGAACTCCTTGTAATCTGGGTGCACGCCCGGGGGTAGGCAGAAAAGCCAAACATTTCCTAAATTTTGGGTTTCTGTCACGGAATCAAGGCCGAAGGGTTGCGATATAAATAGTACCGAGCCTAAGGGTTAACTCATGGTTTCTGGATGTTTAAAAAAAAAAAAAAAAAATAAAAATAAAGTAACACTAAAATCGTTTTTAAGACACCCAAACATAAGTGTGGCTGCATAGATGCAGGTTATAAACAGCATATTTATACCCACACTGTACTACTATTGTCAGACTTGGACCTTACCAAAAACTAACCTATATGAAATGACTACCTGCTAAATGATATGCCAGAGAAAATCCACCAAGTTAACCATTAGAGACAAAGTTAGCAATGATATTGTCATACAGACTGGGGACAACACAATCAGCAATTCTTTGAGAAACTGAAAATCAAATGCTGTGATTATGTAGTAAGAATGCAGCCAAACAACTGCCAACGCAGGCCTTTCACATGAAAAGATCTGATGTGGAAGAAAGAGTGAACAAGGATTGATGACATAACGAGCTTCTGCATCGACACGGAATGATAATAGCCCTTCTTGTCCGACAAGCAATGCATCGCAAACTGTTTCTTCCAGGACCGGCTCCAGCTGACGGGTCATGCTGCTGAAGTCACCGTGTCGGGCTAACGATGCGTTAAAGCAGTGGTTCTCAAACTGGGTGCTGGGGCACCCTGGTGTGTAGTGAGCGTGTGCCAGGCAGCAATAATCAAGAAAAGTCGGCTAAAAATTGTGAAATTATTAAAGAAAGCATGTAGATACTTAAAAGTTAAAATGTAAGTTGTCTTCCTTGCCCTTGTCGAAAATAGTTTATTTCTTGTTTGAAAACCGCTGCGTGAACGCTAGCCCGGTCCGGTGACGTCACAGCACGACCCGTCAGCTGGAACCGGTCGTGGTTTCTTCCTACTTCAGTAGTGGACATGGATAATGATGATAACAGATGACAAAATGTAGAAAGAACATAAAGCGAATGTAGACATCCTGAATCTAGAGTCATGTAAAACAAAGGCTGAATTTTTTTTAGAGTAACTAAGATAAGATGTATTGAGGTTGACTTCAGTAGATAAAACAGTTATACTCAAATGCGTTAAAGTGCCAGCAGATCCGTAAGTGAATGAAGCAGTCGCTACTCACGCACTCCAAAGGGCCTTTTTGACAGATAGCTAGTCATGCTTCAGATTACAACCAATTGTGTATCATCAGCATATCTGTCTGTCTGTTCGTTTCTCAACACATGCCCTGGAAAAAAAATCTGAAGTATGCCAACTATCGGAGAAATCTGAAGGATCTCTCTCTGTGGTTTACGTATCCTGTAGCCAACCAACATTGTAGAGATTATAAACAGATTAATTTTAATTTTTAAAAAAGTTGACAGTGCAGGAATCAATACATCATATGGATCACAAAATGAAAATACATGTTATCACACTAGACGTTAAAATTCTTTCTACAGTAGACAATAACAAGAAACAAACACTACAAAGATGCACTCTAGACGTCGGCATAAATATTTTGCTGACCCGGTTGAATAACCTCAGGACTTTTTCGACGGTAAGCCAGGTCATTGAGAGAGTGAGGCAGTGTCTTGGCATGGGGATGTTTTAATCACATGATTGCTATTGCCCTCTGGGAGTTGCACAATCTCAGAAACTTGACAACCATTGGCGCTTAAGAAGTGATAGCGCTGCTTGAAGTTGGCACAAGGCTATTTGCTCGCCCTAAACTGCCACAGAATAGCATGTGGAAATCTCTTGCGATTGGGGATACGGGAGATGCGTCAGTAATACTGTTCTTAAATGTCGAGTCTTCTAGTTTCCGAGTGTATTGGTGAATATTGTGATGACTTTAGGGGACATTTTGATGCTTTATTAGTTTTTACTCCTTCTTCTGCGTTCGCCCTTAAAGTGGCGATTGACACGTTGTATTCTCGTTTAAAGCTAGCTGCAACATGTGCGCCTTTCGGAAACAGAGACATAGAAACCATATGTCAGAAAGCGAGTGCGCTTATATGCAAATGGTCGCCATCATAACAAAATGTAAAAGGTTGAAGAACTAATTGGTGGAATAGTGAGGATATTGGCAGCATTTAAAAAAAAGAATTAGGCATATAAAATAACCTGAATCAAAATCTAACCAAGATTACGTTCATCAAAATTTAGAATGAAGAAAAGCAACAAGAAAATTAAAGCGTCTAAAGAAGTCTTGGAGAAATTATGAAGAATTGGTGGCTGCTTTCAGCCAAGACCTCCCCTAAAGAATTTTATAAAAGCATAAAAATTATGAGAGAAGAGACATAAGCTACAGCCCGCCACTATCTTAAGCAGCAACAGATGCGTATCTATATTTATTACAAAGAAGAGGCTGGCGAGATGGGCTGAATATTTTCAAGAACTCAACTCATAGGACAAGATGGATAATTTGAATTCTGCACCTCGAAGCTGTCAGCAAACGAAACCAAATTTGATGACAGCGAAAGTAAGAGCAGTTATACAGAACACAGGCAATGAAATACCTGGGAATGTGTTTTGATGGAAGCTACTGAGCACATAAATAGGCCACGTGATAATAAAAGCTAAATGGGGATTGGCTGTGTTGAGAGTGATATCGGCGGCTAACTGAGTAGCCTCATTTATGTCTTCTATATCAGGGTCTGTCGGCTCTGTGGCTAAGTCGATGCGAACGCTTCGCTTCGCAATGCCGGGATGCCAGGTTCGATCCCAGCTGCAGGCAATGCGCCTTGCTTTGGTTTCGACAGTGGTATCAAGAAAGCCGACCGTCCAGAAAGCAATGGCAAACTACTGGACGTAAATTGCCTAGAGAAACCACACAACAGCCAGGGGCTGTTGGGGTTGGTTCTGTAACGTCCTGTAAAGGATACGCAACTAACTTTTTATTTCATGGTCTGGTCCTCTCTATATGTAAGTGTGCGATGGCAATCCTGACTCTCAGATGTAAGTAGATCAAGAGGATGGAAAGGATACAGAACGAGGCTATACGTATTATGCCTGGGTCTACAAGAGATACAGCATGGACGATGTGATATTAACTTGATTTTTTAACCATGGAGGACAATACAGATTTGCCGGGAACGTGTCTGTCGCAGAGTTAACACAGACAAACGATACCCGCTGCATAATGAAATAAAGAAGAAAAGAAAAACGCAGCAGGTTAAAAATAAAAGCCATGTTATTTTTTTTGGTTACTGTCATGATCTCCATATTGAGACTGTTTGTTGTCAAGATGAAAGCCCCAGAATCTTGCTTCACAAATCTGACTGTAACCTCAGCCATGAAAGCCCATTAATTTCTCATGTGCTGAACCACAGACTCTTCTGTGGTAATTTCAACCCCCCTCCCTCCCCCTTGTTAGAGAATTATGGAAAATCAACTACCACACATCTGCCTCAACACGCTCAGGTTTTGTTGTCTGCATTTTCTGTCTAGTCGGATGCAAACAGAGAGAGTTGTACATCCCCGTATTGACACTGTAGAGTGTCATTGCCCATTATTTGCTCAAAAATTATCAAGGTACTGGAGACACAAATTACTTCTAGCGAGTCAGAGTTAGTAATATCGAACTGAAAATGGGAAAGTCGCCTGGAATCGATGGAATAACCAACGAAATGGCCAAGAACCTAAGGACAGCAGCTAAAACAAAGCTGCTACAGATTTTTAATAATTGTTGGGCCAGTGGCAAAGTTCCACAGATATGGAGAGAAACAACCATGATAGCTCTCCTAAAACCAGAAAGGGACAGTTCCAGTGACTCCATTTATAAACCAGTCTACCTTACTAGCTGTCTCTGTAAACAATGGAACGCATTGTCAACCTTAGAGATTAAGGGTGCATGGAAAGTGAAAACATCTTAACGCCACTTTAGGCAGGCTTTAAACAGTGCTACTCCACCGAAGATCAGATAACTTACCTCGCTAAAGAAACTGAGGATGCCTTCCAAGAAATGAAGCTAGTGCTTGTGGCAAGGATAGATCTGAAGAAAGTTTTTGACAAGGTTTGGAATGAAAGTCTCACGAAAGTGAATGGGAATATATACATATGGGTAAAAGCATACTTGCATAACAGAAGAGCTCGAGGGCAGACGAACTCAAAAGTGAGAAAATCCTGCTGCTCCATCGTGTCCTCCAAGGCGGCGTTCTGTCCCCAGCACTGTTTCTGGTTTATATCAAATATCAATAACCTAATTGCTGAACTACCCCATGATATTAGTTCTACGATAGATGTTGACGGCTTGGTGCTATGGTGCACAATCAGATTTGCAACAATTGCCACTAGACACAAATCAGGCGTCATTCAAATAAATGAAATACTACTAAGAGAGGATAAAGAGCCCACATTACTCGGAGTCACGTTTGATGATAGTTTAACATGTAAAAATACATCAACAAGGCAGCAAACAAAGCCATAAGGAAGATAGCCATCCTAAGAAAACTAAATGGAACAAAATGGGACGATAAAGGAAAAATACTTAGAAAAGTTTATCCACAAAGTGTTAGACAACACATTGACTACTGCTTCTACTGCTGCTGTTACTACTACTACATTTAAGCTCCTTTGTGTATTTTTTTTTTCGTTCCACACAGCCTCTTTTTATTTACAACTAGCTGTACCCCTCCACGCGTTGCTGTGGCCCAGAATGGTGAAATAGAGAGGAAAGAAAATAGCTCTCAGCTAACAGTGTCTATCATTCCCCCCCCCCCTCAGACCCCCCCCCCCCATAACTCCCTCTCCGAAGGATTGACAAATTATCCATGGCGAAATTATTAAAATAGAAATAGTTAAGAAATTAGAACTTTAAAATAATATTTTAAGCTCTCTCAGCTAACTGTGTTCGGCATAACCCCCCCTTTTTTTTCCCCCCACCAATCATATCTCCCTCTACGTAGGATTGAAAAATAGTCACCTGGCGAAATTATTGAAATAGAAATAGTTAAAAAAATGAGAACATTAAAATAATATTTTAAGCTTTCTCAGCTAACTGTGTCCGGTTATAACTGTCCCCCTCCCCGCTCCCCCAATCATATCTCCCTCTCCGAAGGATTGAAAAATCCTAATCTGGCGAAGTCATATCTCCCTTACTGAAGGACTGAAAAATCACCCATGGCGAAATTATCACAATAGAAATAGTTAAGAAATGAGAACTTTAAAATAATATTTAAAGCTCTCTCAGCTAACTCTGTCAGGCATAACCCCCCCCCCCCCCTATCATATCTCCCTCTCCGAAGGATTGAAAAATCATCACCTGGCGAAATAATTAGAATAGAAATAGTTAAGAAATGAGAACTTTAAAATAACATTTTAAGCTCTCTCAGCTAACTGTGTCTGACATAACACCCCCCCCCCCTCCCCATTTCCCAATCTTATCATCCTCTCCGAAGGATGGGAAAGTCACCGTGAAACGAAACAGTGTAACTAAATTGAGCTTGATGTGTGAGATCTTCTACTACGGGGCTGCCAACAGGATTTTAAATTTACGATAAATTCCGTCTGCTTACAAATGAGGGGCTTGTTGATTTTTAAAGTTAGGGCTTTGGCGATTCTCAAAAGTCTTCTGTTCGGAGTATGGTAAACCACACGGAAAGCAGTGTCTGTGTCAATTATGTGTCCGGAATTAAGTAGATGCCCTCCATAGAACGTCATCTACTTAATTCCGGACACATAATTGACACAGACACTGCTTTCCGTGTTTGCTATGAAGCTGAAACTAGGATTACCAGATTTGTAAGCAGACGGAATGTATCGTAAATTTTAAGTTACCCTTGTAAGTCATGTGACTATGGTGAGCTTCCGGCGGCCATGAAACAGAGACAATGTATCGAAGAAACTATTCGCATTTCAGTTGAATTTATTCAGTTGTTTGCTTTATTTTATGTTGATGTAACTCTGTAGTAACGCACCTGATGAGAAACAGCGAAATTTGCCAGGCAATATTTGTTGTTGTTGTCCTATGAAATATATTTACTGCCGGGATTTTAGTGGGATAGCCTGTAATGTAGTCACTTCTAGAAACTGTCAACCAAACAGACAGAGCAAGGAAAATGCCAAACCAAGCCGGAGACAGCTCTCAACAGTAACTAGACCCAACACTTTAAACCTTGGATACTTTCGGCTGCAAGACAGACAACTCATCACGACCGATTTGTTCCCAGACTGGCTAAATTGTCCGCTCCTGGTTTTTTCCCCCTCAAAATGTTGTTGTTGAGGGCTAAGGGAGTAGGTGGTGGAAGCAGAAAGGGGATGGGGATTAAAATGTAAAATTTAGGTTCCGGGCCTGACCTAAAAACAATAAATGTAAACGCTTTGATAACAAGGAGGAAAAGTATAGCAACCCGTTTTGTCATAACTGATGTTTTTATTCCAGTCTATTCACAGACGGTAAATAAAATGATATAGCCTCTTAGTGAGAATATCGTGTAATGCCAAAGCACACAAGGCGTGGATCAAAACGATAGAGTTGTTGAATTCGAGGTATACCAAAGAATGATTTGTAGAAACATTATAACAGCACAGGTTTATCATCAGGATCCGACAACCTCCGGACCTGATGGTGCCGGTTTGGGAAAATGCTGGGTTTTGTGTGTACGCGCGCGCGCGCGCGCGTGTGTGTGTGTGTGTGTGGGTAGTTAGTGTTGAAGTTAAGAGGCTGTATATATTGAACACAAAATGACTATCCGTACGGTCTTTAAAAAAAAAAATAAGAAGAACATTAAACATTAATTTGAAAAGCAAATTTTTATGTTCAGCAACTGCTACGCAACAACAAATAAAGGTGCTTTCTTAATATCCTACCTCAAACAGCGGAAATCCACAGGTACAGGACAGTCTAATGTTTCGGGGTTGGGGGCGGGGGTAGATAGGCTGCATGCAGTCGTGGGACCTAGGCTGCACTGTCTCGTGTGACGTAGGGGGTTAGGGCCAGTTCTAGATATGTTGGGGTCGTTAGAAGCACCAGAAAGCCGGGACACGCAGTCCTGCCACCCTCTAAAATGTTGAACTGCCCTGTGGCGTCATCTGGGGTAGGATAATACGAAAGAACCCAAATAAATGCTACAATGTAAAGGAATAACCAGGAATGCCGGTTATAGCCCGATCCAAAAGTCATGTACAGCTTTGAAAATCTGTAGCTCAATAACCGTTGTGTGTATTTGATGAAATTTTGCATGCGACCTGGTAATAATCATGTCCTTGTGATAACTATTTTTTAAAAAGACGTAAACAAACATAAATTTTTTTTTAATGTGGCTTTATTTGCTGTAAAGGGGGGAAAAACGATACATAATCAATCAAACGATAAGCTTGCTCACTGGTAAATAAATAGCGGGAACTTTTCAAAACAATAGATGTACTCGTTTCATTGGCGTTTCATTCATAGATATTCATCTCGAGTATTAGGCTCCAGCGAGTTATATATTTTACATTGTATCCGGAATAGGCTATCACAAAAATCAACATGCATCATTGCACATGTAAACTGATTTCCAGACTATCTGCACGCGTTTGTCAGTTATTGTGTGTGTGTTTTTTTAAGGGTACCCAAATAAGCAGTTAAAAAAAAAAAAAAAAAAAAAAAATACAGAATCAAAGAAGTTCGTTTCTTTAAGAAAACAGCAGCACCTGTGCTATTCTAAATTTATCAAAACTGATTAAAAGAAACTTACGTAGAGTTACACGATTTTCTAAAAAAAAAAAAAAAAATAGGCGATCAATTGACAAATATGGCTGCTTTGATTCCACTAGCCACAATTGCCACTTCCAGGCCGCACAATTTCTAATAAAGAATAAAAGACTAACTGGGGCAAAATCCAGTATATTATGAACTACTTACATGCAGATGGCATGTACAAATAATTATCTAAACTCTGCTATGGTTAGCAGACCATTCCAAAATCACTGACTATTCGGGGATATGCGAGGTGACTGGGGCGCCGTGGTGTGCGAGCTAAAATGGCTAAAAGAGAGATTCGACCTTATCGATAAAGATTTGCTCGCAAGCAGAAACAAAACGTTGGTGTATGCATGCAACTACGGACACCCGGAAATCACTAAATGGCTGAAAGAATCATTTGACTTTACTGCGTAAGATGCTCGCACAGATGACAACATAACACTGCGTAAAGTTCGCAAAAACGACCATCTCGACATTGCTAAATGGCTAATAGAATCCTTTAGCCTTACCGAGTAAGATGCCACGCATGTTTTTACTTAAGGACATTGCAAATCTGACCACATGCAAAAAATCGTGTTAATCCGTATCTGAATATTCGAGGTATTCGTTAAAGTATGGGCGAACGTCTTTTAAAACGCACTATAGCAAATGCAAGCATGACAAAACAGATGATATTAAAACACAAGCAGGGCCTCTAGAAAATAGTTAGTTAGTTGGGATATGATCATTGCACTACGGACGTGTCCATATGTGCTCAGATTCTTCTCTCAGTGTGAACCCCAGCGTCCTGTGACTAATAGTGCCAGTTCTTTGTTGATTGAAAAGTCTTGTTTTTATGCCCGGTGTGTTTCTCGCTTTTGGTTATGGCGAGCTTAACTTCAGAGTCTTTCATTCTGGTGAGCGATGTGGAATCGCTGTCCCGTAAGTCGTCCACTCTTCCCACTTCACTGAGGGTATTATTAATATCAGCATGGCCCATAGGTTGACCTTCAGCAGTGACAGCGGATCCAGCCAACTTATCAGACCTTTCGTTTCCATCGACCCCCGCATGCCCCGGAATTAAGATAAAGTCGACGTTACGCACAGCATCTTATCTGAGGGTTATAAATGTGTCTTAAATTTGCCATTTTGGTTTTACAACGGAGATGATATTTCTTTAATAAATGGGGGGGGGGGGGGGGGGGGGGGGGGAGATCAAACTTTCAGTTAGCAACCTGGAAGGGGAAATTGATTTTGAGAAGATAAAACAAAACTAATAGATTGAGAAGAGTCGGTGTAACTTGTCCATACCAGTGAAAACCAGAATTGAAAAAAAAATAAAAATGATGCCCACTCCACATTAGACTCCAGTGAAGCATCCACTTGAGCGAATTGCAGAATGGCGCAAGATGTCTGAGTGGGCATTTGCTACGACTTAAAGATACCTGCCACTGGGACATGAAAGCACAGATATTGGGGCGCATTTATGTGAACACAATTCCATGGATCGCATTGCATGGAGAGGTAAATGTTGGACGGAAAATGGACTAACAAATAAAACAGAGCAGGGCATCGGTTATTCAACATGACAGACACACGTGAAGGCAATAATGGTACTAAAAAAGTATGCACTTATTGTGGAAGATTATTCTTAACACGAGCTGCATTACCAGTGACAATTTCCATGTCTCAACACAACATAATGGTTAGTTGCGTATCCTTTACAGGACGCTGTAGAACCAACCCGAACAGCTCCTGGCTGTTGTGTGGTTTTTCTAGGAAAATTTACTTCCAGTAGTTTGCCATTGCTCTCTGGACAGTCCGCTTTCTTGATTCCACTGTCGAAACCAACCCAAGGCGCATTGCCCGCAGCTGGGATCGAACCCGGCATCCCGGCATCACGGAATGTTCGCATCGACTTAGCTACAGAGCCGACGCCACAACATAATAGAACACAACAATCTAGAAAGGTGGGAAGGTGACAGTAATATACCCATGAAACCGATGCATACCTGCGAATCTATGAAACCAAATACCTGGTGGGAAAATAAAAGCTGAAACTGAAGGCAAAAGAGATCTGTTGTAAACACAGAATAACGGGCTGGCAAAATTTAACTTTTATGACATAAAGTGTGTGGAGAGCAACGTAATGGTAGTCAGGAAGCTAACTTGTGAGCCTAAATATCTTGTATTTCAAAACCTGTGATTTAATGTCAGGTATTACAAACCCTGAGCCTGAATGTCTGGTACTACAAACACTGAACCCGAATGTCATGTATTTCAAACCCTGAGCCTGCATACCTTGCATTCCAAACCCTGAGCCCGAACGTCTTGTATTCCAAACCCTTAGCCTGAATGTCTTGTATTCCTAATCCCTAGCCTGAATGTCTTGTATTCCAAACCCTTAGCCTGAATGTCTTGTATTCCAAACCCTTAGCCTGAATGTCTTGATTTCCAAACCCTGAGCCGGAATGTCTTGTATTCCAAACCTCAATAAGACCCCGTGGTCCCATTTTGGGGTTAAAGAAAATAGACCCACTGCGCCCTAACAGTTTCGAGTAATCCTACAGACTATGGTTGCTTCCTTCAAAGTACGTCTGCCTGGGAGACAAGGAACCAACAGTCTGCTTACAAATAAGCATGACCTGTTGAACAGATATGAGCTAATTCTCAAATTCTGGTAGAAGATGGGTCTAACAATCGAAACCTTCCACATGGAGCTGGTGACCACGAAGAAGAAGAAGGAAGAAAAGCATTTCCGGTTCTCCTTAAAACTACGGCCACTTGTTATGGAGTACGCCGGAGTTCAGTCCCCTGGCCGCATTGCAATTACGGAGTGGACAAGAGGGAACGACACAAATGACGTACTTACTGTGTGTTGGCGATAGACAGCGTGAACCGATGACGTAATTACTGTGTGTTGGCGATAGACAGCGTGAACCGATGACGTATTTACTGTGTGTTTGCGATAGATGCACTGCTGTCATAATAGGGTTAGGGTTAGGGTGTTGGTACTCCTTAAAACTACGGCCACTCCTAATCCTACTGTGACAGTACTGGCAATGACCACTGACGCTCCCCTAGTTACCTGTATAGTTAGATATATATATATATATATATAACATTAGTTAGAGGACCCGATTTTCCCTATTACTTTCCGCTAGAAACCAGATTGGACTAGTTACATCCAAATCATGTAATACTAGTTTTGCAACCAATCACAGTGCCCTGTCCGACCAATAGAATAGAAGGTAACAGATGGCGCTAACTCTTTTTGGCGCATGCGCACGGCTGGCGTCACGTGGGTCGTCCATCTTGAGCGGAAGCGGCCATGTTTCGGCCATTTCATTTCCCACTGTGTTGAGAGCGGAGGTCGTTAGTTTTTCAAGTGCAGTATCCAGATTAGCGAGTGTAGTTCTATATTAATTCGTTCTGGATTACTGTAGTGATTTCTGACCGATCTGAGGGGTAAGTTGGCACTCTTTCTCTAATTGTGAAACTTCTGTAAGTGTACCCTTAATTTCTATTAATGTAGCAGTATATTAAAATTGTTATCCCTGAATTTGCTGGCTGAAGTTCGGGAGTTGACCGATATCGATATATATGGCCACGTGCGTTTAACCTTACCTTTACAAGTTAGTACTGAAGCTAATATTTGAATGCGGTGTACTTTGTAAACTATCGTAACTGAATTATATTAATATTTAATTCAGTTAATAAATTCTGAAGGACCCAGAGAACCAGCAAATTCGGGAAACCACGTGTTCCCTTTTTGCACACGCTTATCAGGGCTTTTACTATCTTCCCCCAGCCCTGCGGCATTTTTCATAACACCAACGACTCAACGATTAGTACACAATTGTACCCATTGTCATGTCGCCATAGAATCGGCACAGACAAAGAGACAGTTTAAGGGATTTAATCCCAGTATTCATAACCGACTACTAGTCGTATTTTTAACCGACCACGTGTCGTACTTTCTAAACGACCACGTGTCGTATCTAAACTTTAAGAACATCAGCGGTGGATTATCTACAAGAGGATATCACAAGAAATAAGATCTACAAGAAGCCAAGTGTTCCGGTTTCCCCATCAAGTCCAACCTTTGGGAGTATCCACGGGTGAGCTGTACTCGTGCGGGGAAGGAACTGGACCCAGTAGACATTTCGCTTACCTGATGATGAGAACCATTTGGTTTAAAAACAAACACCAAACCACTGTCAATTTTTAGCCAGTCAGTTGTAGTAAAATTAAAGCGACATCATTCTTCATTCACTACTATTCTCGTCTGTCTTTGTTGCTGTGCGTGAGTAATAGTTGAGTGAGCGAGAAGGGGGCATTCTTCGCTTTCTTTCTCTGGGGGCTCTTTCTTTAAAAGTGGCAGAGGAGTTGCCACCAGGATACCTAGTCGGCCTAGCACCACCCATCGGAGCAGGGTAGACTTATCTTCCTGTCCTCTGTCCCAGGAGTAATATCTCGGTCTTTCTACCCTAGTAGACAATGAAGTACCATACTTCTAGTGAGCCACACTTATAGACTGAAGATACCTCCTGTATAGGAACCCTACCCTTTCTAGGGCTCTTCTATAGTTGTGACAACTGGTACGCTCGTCCGGGATTTTACCAGAGACTATTTCCTAGTAGTCTATAGCTTTATAGGTACTGCACAACTGTTTAATAAGACTGAGCTAAAAATTGATGGTTTAAAATGTTTGTGTAAAATGATTCAAAATTTTAAGTAGTTCAGTTCCAGACCTGGTGTTTTGTTACATACTGTTGTTGTTACGTTACGTATCTGTTGTGACGTGTATAATACATACAGTACTATTTGGTGTTCTACTATAACTGTCAATCATAACTGCTAAGTGATTCTGTTGCGTTGATCTGGTTTTTCTGTCTACTCTGCCTACTAAACAACTTACCCTTCAGGTCATTGATAGAAGCCACTACCTATAGTCATGCCTTTCAAAAGACCAACTATGGCTGAGATAAGGGAAATAGGAATAGAGTTGGGGCACGAGGGTGAAGAGTTTAAAAAGGTACATGCAAGATGTAGATAGAGAATACCGGGTGGATGAAAGAGAGTATGGTAAGGCTGAAGCAGAGGCTGAGGAAAGAGCCTCAATTCGAGAAGAAGAAAGGGTAGAGAGAGAAAAAGAAAGGCAACATGAAATTAGACTTCGTGAACAGGCCCCAATACCCTCCCCACCGATTCCCAACTATTCTTTACCTAGCCCTGAGGGTTCATCTCAGAATAATCTTGTGGGGGCCCTGAACTTTCCCTTGATGCACTTCGATGAAAAAGCAGATAAAATAGACACCTACTTAGAGAAATTCCAAAAGATGGCTGAGAACTACGGGCTGGAAAAAGAGAAATGGAACTTTAAGGTTTCTCAGGGGCTTCGAGGAGTAGATTCTGATGTTTACAATCAGTTACCTCGGGGTCAAGAAAATGACTTTGAGGCATTAAAGCAGGCACTTATCAAAAGATATGAGCTTACCTCCGGAGCTTATAGGCATAAGTTTCGAACAGCCCAACGGCAAGCGGGTGAATCGTTTAGCCAACTGCTGAGTAGACTCCAAAGCTATCTTTCAAAATGGATGACTTTAGTGTCTTTAGGGGGTCATGATCACTCATACGATGGGTTGGAAGAAATGGTGCTGGCCGAGCAACTGAGGGAGTGTATGTCGAAACCTATGCAGACTTTCTTAACAGAGAATGGGGCTGAACGCTTAGACGACATGATTACTCTTGCAGAACGCTATCATGCAGCCCATGGGGAAGTATCTTTTAAGCCCAAACCCCAACCCACCTTTGAAAAACCTCCGGTGAAAACACCCTTACAACCTTATACAAATGCCGCAAAGGGGCCCAAACCCCAACATAATCAAAATCAAAAACCCCCAGCCGCAACTAGCGTCGGGGTGGAGAAATCCATACTGCAAATATTGCAAGGTTAATACCCACTACACGGCCGAATGCCCGAAAAAACCTGCCCCTCAGTACGCGGCATGTGTGGCAGCTGAAAAGCCTCCTAGTGTACTCTTTCCTACTACGAGGAGACCACCCGTGGTGGAAGTGATCTCAGTCAACCGACAGAGAGTCGATTGTCTCTATGATACCGGCCTCCAGTATGACAGTTTAATTGCATCATATCTGGTAGAACCTGGCCAGCTAACTGGAGACACTATTAAAGTCCGCGGGGCTACCAAGAGTTCCCCCACTATGACTTTGCCTATAGCTTTAGTTGAAGTGGAATCCAAGTATGTTACTGGGACTGTATCCGCTGCTGTGGTAGATGATCCGATTTATCCTTTTATCCTAGGGTGTCGGTGTGTTTATTTAAGTGAACCATCTACTCCCATAGCTCTAGCGGCTGTACAGACCAGGTCTCAGGCTAAAGATAGCCTAGAGCCTGTTCAACCTTTAAACCCCCTTCCGGGTGAAATAAGGGCTGCCCAGAAACAGGACCACACTCTTCAACCGTGCTACGGAAAGTTGCCTAAAGCCCAAACCCCTCTTAGTAAGGGAAACTTTTATGTCAAAAGTAATTTGCTGTACCGTAGGGCAGGAAAAGATGGAGACGAGTTTGGTCAACTTGTTGTACCTTTCCCCTACCGGACGCAAATATTGCACATGGGACATACCATCCCATTCTCTGGACATATGGGGATCGGGGCTACACAGCAACGTATCGCCTGCCACTATTACTGGCCGGGGATGAATGGGGACATTAAGCGGTATGTAAAGTCATGTCCAGAATGCCAAAGGGTAGCTCCCAGGCATTGGACAGTTCCAGTAACTTTAGGTGACATGCCGTTGATGAACACTCCATTTGAGAGAGTGGCAGTCGACATAGTCGGTCCACTCCCTCGCACCAAGAAAAGAAATTCCTTTATTTTAACTTTGGTGGATACCTGTTCGATGTGGGGGGAGGCGATTGCCCTACCCGCTATCGATTCAAAGCGAGTAGCGGAAGCACTCGTGACCATTTTCACAAGATTGGGATTTCCCAATCAAATTTTGACAGACAACAGCTCACAGTTCCGAGGGAAACTGATGGGAGAAGTCTTCCAGATTCTACAAACCCGGCATATCCACACTAGTCCATATCACCCACAGTCAAACGGCCAGGTGGAAAGATTTAACGGAACCTTAATGACGATCCTGAGGAAGTTAGCTCAGGAAAAACCAGAGGTTTGGGATGAGTACCTACCAGCGGCTTTATTCGCCTACAGGGAGGTACCCCATGGATCTACGAGAATCCCACCTGCTACTCTTCTATTCGGACGACCTATTAAGGGGCCCTTGGAAGCCCTAATGAGGACGTGGACTGAAGAGAAGGCGGAAGAGACTGTATTGACAGCCTCCAAGTATGTGGAGGAACTGAAAGGAAAGTTGGAAATGGGTTGGAAACTGGCAACGTCAAATGTGAAAGCCGCCCGCAAGAAACATGCTGCCCTTTATAATAGGAAAGCCAAGGACCGTTCCCTGGAACCAGGAGACAAGGTCATGTTACTTTTACCAAGTGGCAGCAATAAACTGGAGATTGGTTGGCAAGGGCCCTACTCGGTTGTGGAGAAGGTGTCCCGCACCAATTATAAGATCTCCAAAAGAGGAAAACTGAAAGTCTTTCACATAAACCTGCTTCGAAAGTATTTCGAAAGAACAGAAACTACCCCGGTGCATTTGATGACACTTGCGGTAGCTACGGAGGTCGAATGTGGAGAGGCTGCAGGGGTCGAGTACACGTTACAACCTCGAGAAACCGCTCAGGACGTGGAAATAAACCCCATCCTGTTGGATTCGCAACAACAAAGAATAAGAGAGGTCTTAACTGCACACTCAGCAGTGCTCACAGACAAACCGAGTCGCACAAGTCTGGTCGAGTTTGACATGAAACTGACCAGTACGGAACCGGTCAGACAGAGGTGTTATCCTATACCTTTTGCTAAGGAGGAAGCCCTCCAGGCTGAGATTGCCCACCTTTTGCAAGAAGGAATTATCTCCCCTTCTGAATCACCTTATAGTGCTAGTGTTGTGCTCCTAAGGAAACCTAGTGGGGAGCATCAGCTTTGCATTGACTACAGGCAACTAAATGGGGTAACGGAATTCCAAGCTGAACCCCTACCGGACCAAGGACAGCTATTTTCTAGACTTAGTAAAGCTAGGTACTTTTCCAAGATAGACCTCAGTAAGGGGTACTATCAGATCCCAGTTAAGAAAGAAGTTCGCCCTTATTTAGCATTCAGCACCCCTGAGGGGCACTATGAGTTCAACGTCTTACCATTAGGTCTTAGCAATGCACCTAGTGTGTTTACCCGCATGATGAGAATGCTGTTAGGCCCATTAAAACGGCCAACGCTACAACATTTTATGGATGACATCCTCATCGCGTCAGAGCATTTTGAAGAACACCTCAACACTCTCGACACTTTGCTAGGAAGGCTTGCAGAAGTGGGGTTAACAGCCAGGCCTTCTAAATGTAAACTGGCTTTTGGACAACTAGAATTTCTGGGACACACCATATCACAGGGATATATGTGCCCTGAACAAAAGAACGTAGATAAGTTGCACAAGGCACCTAGACCAAAAACTAAGAAGGATGTGCGGTCCTTTGTATCTCTGTGTGGGTTCTATCAAAAGTACATACAAGACTTTAACACGATAGCCTCCCCACTTACAGATGCTACAAAAAAGGGAGCCCCGGAGATGGTGCGTTGGTCAGCTCACTGTGAGACAGCGTACGCTATGCTCAAGGGAAAGCTAACCTCCAAACCTATTCTTCAGCTCCCGTACCTCACTAAAACCTTTACGTTGAGGACTGATGCCAGTAATATAGGAATAGGAGCGACCCTACTCCAGGAAGGTAGAGAAGAACCATCCATGTTGTTTCCGATAGCATATGCCAGCCGGAAGCTCAACGGTGCTGAAAGAAATTATTCAACCATTGAGAAAGAGTGTTTATCCCTAGTATGGGCAGTGCAGAAATTCCAGCCATTCTTGTACGGAACGAAATTTAAAGTACAGAGTGACCACCAGCCTCTGATGTTTCTAGCGGCATCTAAGAAGCTCAACACTAGGCTGATGAGATGGTCACTGTTACTCCAACCCTACACTTTTACAGTAGAGTACATTCCGGGGAAAGAGAATGTAGGAGCAGATTTCCTGAGTCGTCACCCTCCAGAAGAGGAGAATGATCAAGCTAACCTAGATGAAGGAGATACGCCAGATGGTCATCTTAGTCTCTAAAAAGTTTGGATCCCAGAACTTTTTTTTACGGGGGGCCTATGTGACAGTACTGGCAATGACCACTGACGCTCCCCTAGTTACCTGTATAGTTAGATATATATATATATATATATATATAACATTAGTTAGAGGACCCGATTTTCCCTATTACTTTCCGCTAGAAACCAGATTGGACTAGTTACATCCAAATCATGTAATACTAGTTTTGCAACCAATCACAGTGCCCTGTCCGACCAATAGAATAGAAGGTAACAGATGGCGCTAACTCTTTTTGGCGCATGCGCACGGCTGGCGTCACGTGGGTCGTCCATCTTGAGCGGAAGCGGCCATGTTTCGGCCATTTCATTTTCCACTGTGTTGAGAGCGGAGGTCGTTAGTTTTTCAAGTGCAGTATCCAGATTAGCGAGTGTAGTTCTATATTAATTCGTTCTGGATTACTGTAGTGATTTCTGACCGATCTGAGGGGTAAGTTGGCACTCTTTCTCTAATTGTGAAACTTCTGTAAGTGTACCCTTAATTTCTATTAATGTAGCAGTATATTAAAATTGTTATCCCTGAATTTGCTGGCTGGAGTTCGGGAGTTGACCGATATTGATATATATGGCCACGTGCGTTTAACCTTACCTTTACAAGTTAGTACTGAAGCTAATATTTGAATGCGGTGTACTTTGTAAACTATCGTAACTGAATTATATTAATATTTAATTCAGTTAATAAATTCTGAAGGACCCAGAGAACCAGCAAATTCGGGAAACCACGTGTTCCCTTTTTGCACACGCTTATCAGGGCTTTTACTATCTTCCCAGCCCTGCGGCATTTTTCATAACACCAACGACTCAACGATTAGTAAACATTGTACCCATTGTCATGTCGCCATAGAATCGGCACAGACAAAGAGACAGTTTAAGGGATTTAATCCCAGTATTCATAACCGACTACTAGTCGTATTTTTAACCGACCACGTGTCGTACTTTCTAAACGACTACGTGTCTTATCTGAACTTTAAGAACATCAGCGGTGGATTATCTACAAGAGGTTATCACAAGAAATAAGATCTACAAGAAGCCAAGTGTTCCGGTTTCCCCATTAAGTCCAACCTTTGGGAGTATCCACGGGTGAGCTGTACTCGTGCGGGGAAGGAACTGGACCCAGTAGACATTTCGCTTACCTGATGATGAGAACCATTTGGTTTAAAAACAAACACCAAACCACTGTCAATTTTTAGCCAGTCAGTTGTAGTAAAATTAAAGCGACATCATTCTTCATTCACTACTATTCTCGTCTGTCTTTGTTGCTGTGCGTGAGTAATAGTTGAGTGAGCGAAAAGGGGGCATTCTTCGCTTTCTTTCTCTGGGGGCTATTTCTTTAAAAGTGGCAGAGGAGTTGCCACCAGGATACCTAGTCGGCCTAGCACCACCCATCGGAGTAGGGTAGACTTATCTTCCTGTCCTCTGTCCCAGGAGTAATATCTCGGTCTTTCTACCCTAGTAGACAATGAAGTACCATACTTCTAGTGAGCCACACTTATAGACTGAAGATACCTCCTGTATAGGAACCCTACCCTTCCTAGGGCTCTCCTATAGTTGTGACACCTACCCCTAACCCTACCCCTAACCTTACCCCTAACCCAAATCTAACCCTACTCTAACCCTATTATGACAGCAGTGCATCTATCGCCAACAGACAGTTATTACGTCATTTGTGTTGTTCCCTCTTGTCCACTCCGTAATTGCAATGCGGCCAGGCACTGAACTCCGGCGTACTCCATAATAAGTGGCCGTAGTTTTGAGGAGAACCGTGGCCCATGTAACCAACATCACCCCTGCCTTATTTACTTTCTATATTTTCATGGCACCTATATTAGGGCAGGCTAACCTAATCAGCCCATATAATGTCATATTCTGTGTAGATTCGAACCCACGTCATTCAGGCAAGCGTCTGGTGGCTTCTGTCATCTTTATTGCAAACATATTTTATAGCCACTGTTATCAAGTCTAAGTAAGACGCAAGAGATGCTTCTGAGGCATGGAGCCATCAAAACATATGCAGTCAGTGCCCCCTAAAACACATCACATGTGACCACATATAAAATATATCTTTTGATGTTATGTAACCACAATCGACGTCACTGCTCTTTGGGCATTCCCATGCAGGCTTTTGATGCAGCAGCCACTCCAAGGTACCTCTACTAATTGTTTCCATGAGTGGTAAGTTATAATGTTTCCTATCTTGGCCTAAAATGATGCATAGACCTGTTTCACCATACTTTACTTCCATGTCAGCGCAGTCGTGGTAGTGTCAGTGATTCCTTATTATCCACTAGCCCAGTTTGTACGGCGTTAATTGTGTCTGCTCTGTCCATGCTTCTTCCCACATGGTTTGGTGCACTGCCTGCTAGTTGGTCTGTTCGCCTATGTGTTTATGTTTACGGATTAGTTAGTTAGTTAGTTGGGTTATCCTCATTGCACTCCGGACATGTCCATAGGTGCTCAGATCCTCCCCTCAGTATGAACCCTAACGTCCGATGGCTAATAGTACCAGTTCTATGTTGATTAACAAGTCTTCTGGCGTGTCTGGTGTGCGTCTCGTTTTTTGCTGTGCCGATCTTAATTCCCAAGTCTGCCATTCTGGCGAGTGATGTGGATTCACTGCCACTAAAGTCCTCTATCCTTCCCATTTCTCTGAGGGCATTGATAATATCAGCATAATCCATAGGCTGACCGTCGATAGTGATAGCAGATCCAGCCAACCTGTCAGCTCTTTCATTTCCATCGACGCCTGCGTGTCCCGGAACAAAAATAAAGGTGACTCCACGCACAGTGGACTTCTGTAATGATTAAAGCCATTGTCTTCGCACTGAACCTGCCTGAACCCTCCGGATCATACTCATTGAATCACTGAGTATACACACGCGGGTGTATTTGTGTGTTTCAAGCCAGGCAAGAGCTTGCGTCACTGCCATCACCTCCATCGTCATGCTGCTGGTTGTCATGGAGAAGGCGCCGTTGGCTTCTTTGACTGTTTTGCCAGCTGAACGTGCTGTGAATGCCCATGCGCCTCTTCTTTGGCGTATAACGGATCCGTCTGTATAGATTATTGCATCTGCTTCGTCTGAATTTTCACCGATGAGAGTGTTGACCTCTGCATTAACAGCAACATGATTCTCTTCTCTACATCGCCTGTTGAGTGTGACAATACAGGAAAATGTACAAATAAACGCCTGAGGCACAGGTATCCATTCTGCACCAGGTATGATGTCGGTTAGGCTGCATATTTGCCTAATAACATCTTCTGCCCGACCTAGCCACGATTTCCCCCCTTCAGTCTGTCGCCCTTTTCACTAAAAAGCGCTTGATGCAGTGGGTGTTTCTTATCAGCACATATTTTGAGATATGCCTGAGCCCTCCACGTCCTGATCCTTTGGTTCATTGTTGGAAAGTCAAGTAGATACCTCATTGCTCCACAGGATGTGTCTCTTGTACATCCCAAAATAATGCGCATGGCTTCATTTTGCACCTTTTCGAGTCGTTCAATCTGGGTAGCACTGACAGTGAGGATGGCCAGAGCGTATTCAATGGGGGAAAGGACCAGACCGTAGAATAGAAGTATTAGTAGTCTTTGCTCGATATTGGAAGCAGCCATTATCCTCATTGCAGATAGACCTTTGCGTGCTTTTGTTATCACATGGTTAACGTGTTCCTTGAATGACAAGCTGCGATCGAACCTCACCCCGAGAAACGTCATAACGTTGGTTCTGATCAGTACATTATCACGCATTTTCACTTCTGGTAAGTCCGACTTGACAATGTGATTGTTCAAAGAGAACCATGACACTGATGCCTTCGAAGGATTGACATAGGCATTGGAACCATCACACCAGGCGGCAATTCGATCGAGTTCTTTGTGCATAGTGCTGGCGATCTCCTGTCTATCACGCCCTCGTCGATAAATCAAAATGTCATCAGCAAATGACAAAGTCCTTCCCTTTCCATTCAACTGCTGCTCAGTAATCATCAGCGTATAAACGTTGAATAAGACTGGTGATAGCGGTGATCCCTGTGGCAAGCCTGGACATATCGTTTGCGGTTCTGAGGACCAGCTACCACATCTTAGTACAATCTTTCTCTGGAACAGGACCGCAGCAATCCAGCGGATCAGAATAGGATTAACTTCTAGTTTAAGCAGTAATTGCATTAAATAATCATATGGTACTTTATTGTAGGCATCTTCTAAGTCCAACACTGCCGCACATGTCTCTTCTTTAATCTGAAATCCCTCGTACACATCGTAGGCGAAAACTGCAGCATTGAACCATGTCTCTTTTTTTAACCTGTACCCTCCAAGTGTTGGTGGGAACTTATCATGTAGTTCCAAGTAGGTGGTCCGTCTATGGGTTGTTTTGAATTGGTAAATAGTCGCCATCGGACGTCGAATACACCCTGAGGGAAGTCTAAACTCACGTGCATGTACTCCATTGCACGGTTCAGACCCCATTCCGATGAAATTTTCACATTATACGTTAGCGAAAATAGCTAATTTGCGTCATTCGCCTCAACGGACGAAAAAGCGTACCGCCATTGTGGCTGTTTACACCGGAAGTCCTCGTTTACGGATTACTAGCGGAAAGATTGACACTTGGCAACCGTTAGCGCATCACAGAAACTCCAGCCAACCTTACGAAACAACTTTGTTGCGTATCCTTAGAACAAACCCCAGTAGTTTTAAAATCAGTAGTTTGCCATTGCCTTCTGGGCGGTCGGCGCACCAGGACTTTTCGACATTCAGCAATTTTCTGCTAAATTGCCGCCTGTTTCGGAATTACAAACCCTAAGCTACAGACCCTGATATTGTCAACAATTTACTGCAGTTACATTAAGTCATCCTGCAGTTACAATTTAATCTCATGTTCTATGAGATGTTCTGTATTGTCGTAATGTATTATATTAAAATTTGATTTCACGGGGAAACAGGGTTAAGCTATTATTAAAACTGATCTTCAGATTACAATATAATTCCCTAGACATACGTAAGAGTGTCATCTGATCGTCAAACCCATTATCTACAAGACACGGAAACTAAAAACGGCCGCGGCGATTATGTTGCCATCACATATTCATTTATTATCCTGTTGTGGTATTAAATGTCATAAAGTTGAGTTGAGATGAGTCAAGAATTGACATCACAGCACTCGGGGCATTTCCATGCGTGCTCCGTCCTCATTTTCAGCAGCCAGGACAGAGTTTCAATACTGATGGTACCGATCAGAATCAGGTTATGTCCGTCTTGCCTTTCCTCTGAGTGTAGTGAGCCGGCTAGACCCGCTGCCTACACCCATGTGCCTTATTCTCTCTAGGCCTTCTTGTTTCTCTACTAATTCCGTTGCTTGTCCCCAAAGAGCCTTGACTACATCTGCCTTGTCATGTATCAATTCACCACTTAGTGGTGCAGATCCAGCCAATCTGTCAAAGCAGGCTTTCAGACGAACTCTGGCTTAATTTAGTACAGGTATGACGTCACAGCATGGCCACTGTTGTCAGGAAAATGTAAACAGACCTGACTGAGGCAGGAGGGTATCTGTCCCTGTGTGTGTCAGCACCTCTTCAGATATATATATATAAAACCATCTATATCTTGTAGTGATGAGATTCTTGTGTGAGTGTAGATGTGCCTATATGAAATGGGAAGAGGACTATACCAGAAAGGTTGTCCTACTCTTAATATCATGTCGGAACTTTGCCTCCTATCGTCTCTGCTGACATGACACAGCGGTGTTGTACAAGACTCCCGCAGTTTTACAAACCCTAGTACAGACCTCTGAGCTATGTATATATGTGGATTAATGGATGTTTTGGTGTTAGATATATGGGGCATGAGATGGTTGCTTATTATGGTTTTCCAATTTGTCACAGGATTTTAACTTCAGTGGAGGCCCAGTTGACAATCATCCACATTTTACACTACAACCAGCAGCCAGAAGACACCAACATGGTTCCTCCCGTCATTACCGTTTCTGTGTCCAGTTGGTGGCGGACTGTTCCAGTGAAAGTACTACCTGGGAGAGAATCATCCCCAGGGAGCTGTATGTCTGGTATTGGTTTTGTTTTTCCTTACCTGAAGAAATAGACTCTGTGTTTACCTTTGAACTGTTGACAAAGGTTAGTAGCGTATCCTTTACATGACGTTGCAGAACCAACCCTAACAGCCGCTGGCTGTTGTGTGGTTTCTCTAGGCAAATTTACGTCCAGTAGTTTGCCATTACTTTCTAGACGGTCGGCTTTCTTGATACCACTGTCGAAAATAACGCAAGGCGCGTGGCCCGCAGCTGGGATCGAACCCGGCACCCCGGCATTACGAAGCGTTCGCATCAACTTAGCCACAGAGCCGACCTTTAAACTGTAGGCGTGTTATAGCCAGAATCTTATTCCTAATCTTATTCCTAAATGCCTGTTCCAGAAATCCAACATTCCACATCTTAGCAGTGATGATGATGGCTGCTACTAGGAGCAACTCATGCGCTATTCAGTCATAACTTGTCTTTTTCCCGCCTCAGTAATATTGGTTCTGTTAAATTCCTATTGCCTTAATCCTACATTTTTTATACTGATGATAAGATGTTTTTTGTAATCTTTATATTCTTGGTTTAGTGTCCATCTTTTACTGTTCCTAATTGTCTGCAGTGTTTGTAGTAGTAGTATATTACACGTTTAACTGTGTTATTGTGACTAGCATAGGAGACTATCTAGTCTGGCGCCTAATTGTATTGAGGAAGTCAGGCCAAGTTGTTCCTAGGAATATTTAATGTTCTGTAGTGCCATAATTTGAGTCGCCTCACCCCTGAAGTAGGCTGAATGTTTACTGGAGCCTCGGGACTCCGCCTAGACTATTGCGAGCCAACATCTCAACATTTAAAAATACTCCAGAGTGCCATTTGGTTCAGATGGGGAAACCCTCATCAAGGCACGTGACACTAGCAGTATGTGACAGTATCACTCGATGGCCACTCTCAGCACTCTTGACCCAATGTGATCAGAGCCCTACACAGGTCAGACTATATATGTCAAATAGGGCTTACACAATTCCTTTCTATCATGTGCAATCACTTTGATATCACTGATGGAAACCAATTCAGCATCGTTGGCCTTTCTCATTAGCGTTTGCCTCTAAGATTTCGTTTGGATTAACTCGTTTTCTCACTCTCTTTATTTCAAAATTAAATGTACGTTTTGTGATTCCCTGATCGTTTCTTTTCAGAATGTGTCCAGTTCAGGGGCATCTCCTCTGTCTTCTAACGGTTAATGTGTACAGTTCAGGGGCATCTCCTCTGTCTTCTAACGGTTAATGTGTCCAGTTCAGGGGCATCTCCTCTGTCTTCTAACGGTTATTGTGTCCAGTTCAGGGGCATCTCCTCTGTCCTCTAACGGGTGATACAACTGGCTGCGCAGACATTTATCTGATTTCCTCCATCCTCTTAAATTTGTCCTATTGTATGTTCGTGGTAAATATGCTTGACCATAAATCGAAAGTGCAACCGGAGAGTGGGTATCTGATAACGGCTGGCCCTGTCAAAGAGAATAAAATGGTGTCTGGGTCTAATCAAATGTTTTCACAACGTGTACAACAACTTTGAATAGCAGTATTCAATATAGGTAACTTTTTTTTTCAATTAGTTGCGTATCTTTTACAGATATGTTGCATCACCAATCCCAGCACTTTCTGACTGTTGTGGTTTCTTTAGGCACATTTATGTCCAGTAGTTTGCCACTGCTTTCTCGACGGTCAGCTCTCGGTACCACGGGCGAAACCATCGCAAGACAAACCGTCCGCAGCAGGGATCGAACCTGGCACCCCGACATGTCGAAGAGCGTTCGCAACGCCTAATCCCCAGACGCCGACATGGGTAACCAAGAAATGGGTAAAGCCAACTAGTTGTCTCTCTTTCTTTAAGTCTCTTTAAATTTTACCTCCACGCCGAATCCTTTCTGAATGTGTGCAAGGTCAGAATAAACATGATCAACTTAAAAATTGAGTAAAGGCACTGGATCGTTTTTCCCCTCTAACATCCTCTCTATATTATATATTCCTCTCCCTTCGAAAGGTAAGATCAAACTTGGGTAACGTATAACAGGGTAAAGGTAACTGGTTTTCTCTCTATCTTCCCATCACATCTCTATTTCTATCTCTTTCTCTCTGCCTCTTTCAGAATGATGTCCTTTACTTTTCTGCAATTTCTCAATTTTGAATAAATAGTTTTGTTCCTTTACTTTTCTACACTATCTCCATTTTGAATAAATAGTTTTGTTCCTTTTACAATAGAACATCGGGAAGAAAGGACAGAGGAAGACCCAGGAAAAAAATGGATAGATGGAGTAGCTGAATACGGCCAGAAGATCCAGAAAACTGTCACTCAAATCACGCGAGAGGCACAAAACAAATATTTTAAACCACGACACTGGGCTGCAACCCGGTTCAAGTGAAGAAGACAATAAATAAATAGTTTTGTTCCTTTACTTTCCTGCACTATCTCCATTTTGAATAGATAGTTTTGTTTTTGAAATCATTAATTGTCCCTGTTGACTGTCTTTCCGCCTACCTGTTTGCTCTCTCTCTCTTTGTTTATTTGTTTATACCTCTCTGTATAAAGGTCATGCATATATTCTTAGAGTCTAAATTATTTGGTCTCGAGCTAAGGAGTTCCTTCAGCTCAAACGCAATTCACGGCTCCCCGTTGATCCATCCCTCAATTTATTCATACGTCTATTAAAAAATGAAAGAGAGAGAGAGAGGGGGGGGGGGGGTGGGCGGGGCACCCACAAGATTATCTAGAAAGTAAAAGAAACATCGTATTTTTTAGCGCCAGATAAAGACCACATAAAATATTAATAACATGCATGCGCTAAGCACAAGATCGGATAGAATCAGGAAGCTTGAAAACAAAATGTTACTTATCCATGAGAGGTTAGCGCAGACAATAAGTTAATTCCCCGTGAGAGCTTACAGCAGACAACAAGTTACTTCCCCGTGAGAGCTCACATCTCCACAAGAAACCGCCATCTGTAAATAATCATACATCCAACTAAAGGAGTAGGCGACAGGACACATGACGTAGCCCGTGCGTTTCTAGCCAATAACTGGCCGGTGAACTGCCACGTGACCGTGGGCTATTTCCTGCTGTTTTAAACTTCCGGTAGAAACACGTGTCGATAAATGAAAAAAAACTTCATAATTAAGTAAAACAGTGTTGTGTTTCAGCTGTTAATCAATTGTGACAATAACACTTTAGTCCAAGAGAATCGAGGAGCGGCTCGCCAAACAGTTGCACCGCTGGGCTCCTAAGAGGGTGACCCAGAATCGAATCATCTGTGAGGCTGCGGATTTTTTATGTTGGGGGAAAATAAAAACCTCATCTGTCACAGTCGTGGCGATAGCAGTAACCTTGTTGGCGTAAATCCACAGGCTGAAAGACCCCCTAGCTACACCACAACGGGATACAATAAAGGCCGTACTTGGCACTTTTTGGCAAGTGGATCGTTTCAGGTGGAGTTGATCAAGTAACAGAAAGTGTATTGATCTGCACTCATAGAAAGAAGTAGAAGGATAGAAGAACACACTAGACAACATAAACATCGAAAGATATAGTCACCGTGACGGGATTTGAACCTGTCACCTCCAGACGGCGTCTGCGCCTCGGCATGAATACTAGTGCACTAACAACATGGTCAACTAGGCACCCCTAGTGTTATTGGCCATGTCTATCGTACAGCTTTAAATCCACAACTATGGAATACGGACATAATTCATTCCAAACCATTGAAATGGCACCATAGGTTACAGAAATTTATATTAACGAAGCATATGTCGAATAACAATCACAGCAACAATTTACGAACACAGTGGTACAGGTGGAGTTAGTGATATCCTCATATAGAGTGATAGCTCGTGTGTGTGTATATATACTGTTATGATTGGTGCGTTGTACACAAGGTCACAGCAAGTATTAAACACGCAACCAGGGGCGTATTTTTTGCTTAGCTGCAATGGGCGGAAGATTGTGGCAGCGGCAACATATAACTAGCAGTAATAACATGAGCGCATTATCAGTGCTCATTTGCAAGACCCGAATTAGACTTCATGATTCTGAGGCCCTAAGACCTGAGGCCTTTACTGTTTTTAAATTACACCAGCTAGTCTCTGAAAGTCGGCGTCTGTGGCTTATGTGTTGCGAACGGTGTGCCGGGTTCGATCCCACCTGCGGGCTTTGTGTTAGTTTCGACAGTGGTATCGAGAAGCCGACCGTCCATAGCAATAGGAAACTATTGGACGTAAATTTGCCTTGAAAATAACCACAACAGCCCAAAAATGCTGGGGTTGGTTCTGCAACGTCCTGTAAAGGATACGCAACTAACTTCAACTCCAAGACTCAGAAAACTCTACAATATGTACATGTGTAATGAAAAATATCAAGTGGTTTATTAACAAATGATGACATTATATACCCCTCCACCCACCCCCTCAATTTTTTTCAAAATAAATAAGACTATTTATATTTGGGGCTGGTGTGGGAGGGTAAGGGTAAAAAATATATTAAAAGAAAACTATGTTAGAAAGATGTTTGAAGGCCCTGTAGATTGTGAAGCCCTTATCTGTAGCTTATTTAATTTTTGGCTAAGTCTACCATTGCGTATATTATTATGAAACCCACAATGATTTAGCAATCTGGCAATGCAATTATATTTAGTCTGCGATTCTGGAGTTCAACCGAGGGAAGACAGGGCGTAAAATAAATGACTACAGTGGGTGCGTCATACATCCCTATTTGTACAATTTCGGATATATCCAAACACAAAAACAGACAGCACTTTTAGTAATGTAAAGTACACTATAAAGTACACAACATTTTAAAACTATAAATGCGAGATCCGAAAAGACTGTAATAAATAGTTGCGAACTAGCCGGTCTTTTACAAGATACGCTTAGCCGAACTAGAAAGGAACAGATTTAAGGACACAATCGAAGACAAAAGGACAAAATAATTAGGAGAAAGGATGGGACGGAGGATGATCCACTAGGAAACACATCAGGAAGATAAGGATGGGACGGAGGATGATCCACTAGGAAACACATCAGGAAGATAAGGATGGGACGGAGGATGATCCACTAGGAAACACATCAGGAAGATAAGGATGGGACGGAGGATGATCCACTAGGAAACACATCAGGAAGATAAGGATGGGAGGAACACACTGGGACACAGGGAAGGGAGGGGTGGTCTAGCTTTGAGGAAAGTAACATAAAGCCAGAGCTGGCGCACCAAAAAAAAAAAAAAAATCTTGACCACGCATGTGGCCCAAATGAACCAGACCACAAATATAACCAGATACTGTCGGCAGCTACAGCAGCAGACATGGGGAAATTCAAGTGCGACCTCCTAGCAGTCCTAACCGATCTCAAGAAACAAAAAGAAGAAAGCGCCGAGACCAGTCAGGCCGAAGCCGCAAATACGAAGAAAACACTCGCAGCACTAGAAGCAAAGATTACAAAAGTCAGCAAGGCAAATGAACAAGTGGAGAAAGACCTAGCAGCCACTAACATCGTAATTGAAGCTCGGGAGGAGGCCAGGAAATCAGCAGCCAGAAGAAATCAAATTCAAGCGGCAAAAACCCAGGCCAAGATTCAGGGAGAACCAGAGACAGAGAGTGCGGAAGATGAGAAAGAAGCCCTTGAGACCTACATCAAAGAAATGCGAGAGAGGTACAACCAGGTCATGCACCCACACGGAATCAACCTTGTCAATGGCGAGTACAAGATACAGTACTGCAGGGAAACATTGGCCCAGGAGGGCCGATTACCAATCGGGCCACTTCGACCCAGACGCTTGAGTTTCCTTGTAATGCGCGACCAACTCAATGCAGCCCATGCGCAACTCTGTAAGGTGAAAGAACCACCAAAAACGACCGAATAGATGAGATTGCCAACCAAACCCAGCAGACGAACCGACCGACGAACCCAAAGCAATCAGCCAACCAGAACTGCCCTAGCCGCCATGACACCTGCCAAAACCCAGCTCACCGGACCGGAAAGCCCACAATCCCGCCCACTCACCACAGCCAGATCTACGCCCACCCACCACCTCACAGGCCGTGCCAGGCATACCCTTCTAGTCCTTCTTAGGACTAGCAAACCACCAAACCCGACCCAAGCCACAGTTGCAAGAACAGCAAGGAACACTACAACCAGACGAGAGACAACGTCACACAAAAGCAATGAATCAAAAACCGCAAAGAAACCAGGACGCAAATAAAACCAAGCCCCAGAGGCAGGTTGAAGCCGTCCGAAGTTTTTCGTTTTTTTTCGAATTTTTCAAGCTCAAGCTCAGCTACAGCAGGTTGAACGTGGTCGTGCTTTTTTTTTTTTTTTTTTTTCTAGATTAGGACAGGGATTGGCACACATCCCAAGCATGGCCTGTACACGTTACCACATGTAACGTGTTCATATCGTCGAGACCACAAAAAGAGCTAGGAGTAGAACCGTATATCTCCCTCTATATCCAAAGCGGTAAAGAGGCAGTTGAGAAGCAGAAATAAAGCTATGTCGTTCATATATTACTAGACCCTTACTTAGAGCAGGGAAAGTTCTAAGTGTTGTTCAGATATCTCTACTGCACAAGCAACAACAACAACAACAACAACAAGGAAGATTAGAAACAAGTTAAGTCAAACAAGAAATAAAAGATAGTTTATTAAAGAGAACCCAGAGTATCCAGAAAGAGACGGGGGAAAAACCACCCAAAAAAGCCGTAACAGGAAGGCATCGTCAGTGTCTACTTTCCCACGAGTAGATTATATTGCCGAGACAATTACCCCCAAAACTCACGCTAAGTAGGAACCAGCAATCTGAGAGGTTTGTTTTTCATTATCGCCTGAGGGACACAGCTCTTGTCCACTCATTTCATTACATGGTAGCAGTTCACTGACCCCCTTCAAGCAATCAATAACTTCCGCTCGATGAGACTATGCCTACAGCTTCCGGTTCCCACACTTGCCAGTGTCCAAGGTGGAGCGAAGGACATCAGGACCAGAACCTTTTCTTCCGTGCCTTGTTGCTGAGCATCATTTTTATTTCACTTTCAACATCCTGTGTATAACTTGGGCATTAGCCCCCAACAGATAATCCCCGAACAATGTATAACTGTGTTTTATTAGGAAATTGCCAGGCTCTTTAGCGTAGTTGGCTAAACATGATTTCGCTGTGAACTCCTTGTGGTCCGGGTTCACTCCTGGGGGTAGGCAGAAAAGCCACATTTCTCCCAGATTTACGGTATTTATCATGGAATCAAGGCCGAAGGGTTGCGATATCCATAGTACCGAGCCAAAGGGTTAAGAACTCATGGTTTCTGAATATATATATATATATATATATATATATATATATATATATATATATATATATATATATATATATATATATAAATCAATGTTTGTGTGTTTGTTTGCTCCCTATAGACTCGGAAACTACTGAACCGATTTAGCTGAAATTTTCAGGATATGTTTGTTTTGATATCGGATTTTGAACCATCGTGGTTTGAAATTCAACCTGTCGCTGTTAGAGATAGGTGACCACATATTAAGCCATAATATTCGAAACTAATATTTATAACTTTAGTGATTTCTAATTATAGCCACGTTAGTAATTGCGCAATCAAGGACTATCTCGACGTCGGCGCAGACATTGTCTGCGACATTATTAACTTCATTAACAGTGTTAGACACGTGCGATTTATATTGTTGTGCCGTTTCATTAATATATCTGGAGTATCTGTCTACGAGAAAACAATTGCCTGCGGTTTTGAATTGTGTTTTAATCAGGACTCTGTAGTAGGGACACATATCTCTAATAGTTAAATTCTCTTTTCGTTTATCCGATTAATTGGCTGCTTGGTCGAATGGTTAGAACACTGGGTTCCTGTGCGGGAGACCTGGGTTCGAATCCGCAGTAGTTAATGTTTTTTTTTTACCCCGGACTAAAATAATATCCTCATCTGCTCTGTCGTGGTGACAGCACTAGCCATGTTGCCTTAATATATATAAAAAAAAAAAAAAAAAAAAAAAAAGGAAAGTAAATGGGTATTTGATAATTAAATTTGAACATGTCGCATACTTATGATTGCATTTTAAAACTTTCCGATTGCATGGTTACGCTGAAATTTTATAGATTTTCATTTATTTTTATTTAGATTTAGTTCATTTCCTAATTATGGTTTTTTTTTTTTTTCCTGTGTTCATTTGCTTTTCAAGTGTTTTTTTTCCCTCCCAACTACTTCAATGAGAGAAAGAGTTGTCGGTGAATTTGGTTGGGGGGGGGGGAGGAGGGGGGGGGCCAAACTATTTACTGAGAGAGCTTTAAGTCACAGTAACTGTTTTACCCACTTAAAGTAATAGTTGTGGTTGGGCTGTTACACCAAAGTGCTCTCATGTGAAGACCGCCGGTAAGGTTATGGCGTTCTTCTGTCGGCAAGTGAAATTATACATCCTAACCTGACCAGTCTGTGGCGACAGCACTAGCCATGCGGAACCAAATCTTCTGGCTCACGACTCTCTGTCTACTCCGATGGTAACACAGATAGCAGTGACATTATTTTAGTAGTTGTACTGGTACTTGAAGGATGATGTGGTAAATATTACACTAGCCCCATTCACTACCTATTACAATTCCTGCTGCCCATTTTAGTCCAGATGGACAGGGATGTCAATGTCAGTTACAGCAACAACAAAATATCGCCAGGTAATGATTTTCAAATATTTCGAAGAGGGAGAGAGCAGTAGTCGGTGGAAGAGCTGAGAGGGGGTAATGACTTAAATTTAAGAGAACTTAAAGAGCTTTACACGTGATTTTCAAGTTCTCATTACCTAATTTGTTTTTATTTTACTAACGCTACCTCCGCTTTTCTATTTTTTACGACTTACTTTGTTATTTACAAGTACAGAAGGTGTGACTCTTGTTATGACCATGCAAAGCTAGTAACGAACTAGGGCCCAGCTACATAATAGCTGACCTGTCAGTGACGCTTGCTCAGGCTGGTCTACGCTAGAGGGGTGTCCTGGTGTAAGCAGAATTAGTAGTGAGATGTTAAGAAGTTTAAAACCACAGGGCGTAGAATGCACTCTCTCGTGGGACCTAGGCTCAGTGTGTGGTGTAGAGGAAAAGGCTAGAGGGGTTACGGCCAGTTGTAAATGTTATGGGGTCGTTAAAAGCGCTCACATCCTGTACTATAAAAGATTCTTTCTCGCCGGTAAGTCGCACCACTCCCAAACCTGCGACTTAGACTTAGCCGTGTGAAAGGTTAAGACGCATGCATGAACGTCAAATCACAGTGTACTGAACCCAACTTCGTTACTCAGCACTGTATGCTGAGCCCGCGTTTGTTATGTGTACCCAAGTGTTTGAGCCTTCTGAACTGACACTCTTGCCATCAGCACACAGACTATTGGGCTTAAAATCTAAGCTTTGAGACATAACTTTTGGCATTGTGTTTTCATTTTTCAGGTAAGCGAGATTATTAAAAAAAAATTTTTTTTAATGGAAATTTAAATTGTTTATCTACTCAAAAGTTTGTCTTTATCTATATCTATATATATATATTAATAAAAATAATAATTTTCCGGTGTCGTTTTTCCTAAACTCGGAAACTACTGAACAGATTGCTTTCAAATTTTTACACAACGTTGCCTTTGACCCAAAGCGTGATTTTTTTGTAATAAAATCGCACAAACCACGATCGACGTAGCTCCAGCAACGGTCAAATAATTATTTGTTTTGTTGCCCGCCCGGATTTGTTCTCAATCGATTGGCCATCTTGACTGTAACTTCACATAATTATTATATACTTTCATTTCTATTAAATGCTCGAATATTCAGTAGCGTACTTAGTTGTAAGCAGACAGGGTGATAGGTGTTCGATTCCCCGCTGGGTGATATAATTTTTTTTGCGCCCCTAACTGGGTGGCTGCCACGTTTTGTTATGGTTTATAGCAAGGCTGCAAAATCTTAGCTTTTTTTCCTTTCGAGTTTGTGGTTTACAGCTAGCCTGCGATAGCGGCGACGTGACGCTAACTGTTCATTTCACGGGTAATATTCGTTCGCCCTACACCCAAAGACATCCAATTTCAGTACAGTCCAAATTAGCCTCCCCCGACTCTTCACTCGATCAAAAACTATTCGTTGATGACAAAAACTGTTAACTAAGACGGCTTACGGTCCAGTTTGGTTTGGGTCGACACTGATGCCACGGTTAATTAAACATCGTCCTTTCGGAGAGGTAGATATGACGAGTGCGGTTTTTTCCCCGCTATTTCTGAGTATAGTGTACAGTGGAACCTCGCTTAACGAGCATAATTCGTTCCAGAATCATACTCGTTAAGCGAAACACTCGTTATACGAAACAATACGATAATGTGTTTCATGTTAAAAAAAAAAAAACCTCAAATGCTTTGTACAACGTTTATTCAAAGATAATGATGTACATATTGTTAAGGAGAGTTGATCATCTTCATCTTTTCTTCACACGCGGAACGATCTCACCTGGAATGCGAATTCGATTTGGAAAAAAAAAAATATCTTAATAATTATGATACATAGCGAATTATTTTGTTTACTAGAAAGATGTCCACAGACATCTGTTTTTGCCGACGCTTCACAATTTTGCGAAAATGCGACACAGCATTATCATTAAATAAATTTTCAACGCGCATAGTTACTTCCTTATTAGGGTGATGCTTCTCAATGTAAGATGCAACAGTTTGCCATGTTTTCAGCATTTCTCCTTTTTCGCCAGAAGATTGTTGCTTTTCTGTTTCCTCCTCCTCCTCTGACAAACTTTCCTTCCAAACTTCTTGCTGTGAAACACAATGCAACTCCATAAGCTCTTGGGTGGTCAGCTCTTGGCTGTGCCCTCCCCAAGCTCTTCGATATTACTGTTATTCGCCTACAATCCCATGATAGTGGCCAAAGACACAATCTCGTTGACTACAGGTTCCGCAGGTACTGTCTCAAACCCCTCAAAGTCACAAATCGACAACGCTTTCCGGCCAAAGCTTCTTCCAAGCAGAAGTTAGGGTTATCTTGTTAACCCCTTCCCCCCGCCTTGTCGATCATCTTGAGGCAGGCAACGACGTGGAAGTGATTTTTCCAAAACTCTTTGAGAATGAGGTTGGTCCCTTTAAACAATGCTCGAAGAGTGCTTTAGTGTAAAGCTTCTTAAATTGAGAAATAACTTGCTGGTCCATGGGCTGGAGTAACGGAGTGGTGTCGGGAGGCAGAAACGGGATCTTGAGGAACTTAAATTCTTCAGAAAGGTCATCTTGTAGGCCTGGAGGATTCATCTACATATATCACAACAAAACACAAGTTTGAGTCAATGTGTGATCACAAGCGACACTACTATGCTACTGGAACGAGTGCTGAACACAGACTGATGTAACATGCTCACAATTCGGGACTTCCCCTCTCCTCGCCACTCGTTGTGCGAAACGTCGCTCGTTAAGCGAGTCATTTTTTTACAATTTATTTTGCTCCTTATGCGAATTACTCGTTATGGGAGGTACTCGTTAAGCGAGGTTCTACTGTACTTTTTTTTTTTAAATCACGGACTATTACTGTGGGTTCCACCAATGGCTAGGTGATGGAGTTTTATGTCGGGGACACACTTAAACTAAACAGTCCGTGGTGACAGCATTCGGCGCCAACTCCCCTGGCTACTACGACCTGTACAGACAGTAGTGACCGTTTTGTGTTGTTGTGGCGGTGGTGGTGGTAGTGGTAGCAGTATTACTGGTACTCGATGGGTGATGTGGTAGCTGTTCCACTGGGCATATTTACTTCTCAGTACAGATGAATGCTACCCATTTTTGTCTGGGTGGACACGGATGCCAAGCTCAATTTAACAATAATATTTCGTCAGACACTGACTTTCGTATACTTCGTAGAGGATGATATGATTGTCACGGAAAGGAAGGGGAAGGGGGAGGAGGGAGGTGGGGTTGGTTGATGCCAGACACTGTTAACTGAGAGAGCTCGAAAATATTATTTTAACGTTCTCATTTCTTAACTATTTCCATTTTAACAATGTCGCCACATAATACTGTTTCAATCATTCGGAGAGGGAAATATAATTGGGCAGATGTTCGAGTCCTTGGTGGCGTAGTTGTATATTTTGCGTGTTATGTGGATGACTGGCGATCAATGCCCCGCTGTTGGCATGTTGTGTTGTGGTTTACAGCTAGGCTGCGACAGCTGCACTTTTTGCCCGAATACATCCGATTTCAGTAAAGTCCCATTTATTCTCCCCGCGACGCTGCACTCGATCATAAACTATTCGTTGATGACAGAAGCTGTTAACTAAGACTGACCAGTTTACTTTGGGTGGACACGGATGCCAAAGTCATTTAACATTCGTCCCTTCGGAGAGGGGAGATGACGGGTGAGGTTTTTATTTGTGAGTATAGAACGGACTATTACTGTGGGTTCCATCACTGGTTAGGGGATGTAGTTTTTTTTTTCTTTTTCTTTTTTGGGAGCTCAGTTACACTAAACAGTCCGCGGCGACAACATGCAGCGCTATCTCCTCTGGCTACACCGACCTGCACAGACAGTAGTGACTGTTTTTTGTTTTTTTGTTCTGAAGGTGGTGGTGGTATTGGTAGCAGTAGTACTGGTATTGAATGGGTGATATGGTAGCTGTTACACTGGCCACATTTACTTCTCATTACACATTGATGCTATCCATTTGTCTGTGGGTGGAAACGGATGCAAAGCTCAATTTAGTTACAATATTTCGTCAGATGATGACTTTCCCATCCTTCGGCGAGGATGATATGATTAGTGGGGGGAGGGGTGAAGGCAGACTTTGTTAGCTGAGAGAGCTTAAAACAATATTTTAAAGTTATCATTTCTTAACTATTTATATTTTAATAATTTTGTCAAATGATTATTTTTTATTCCTTCGGAGAGGGCAATTTTTTTGGGGGGTGGTGGGGGGGGGGGGGGGGGTTATGGCAGACACTGTTAGCTGAGAGAGCTTAAAACAATATTTTCAAGTTCTCATTTCTTCACTATTTCTATTTTAATACTTTCGCCAGGGATGATTTTTCAATCCTTTGGAGAGGGAGATATGACTGGGTAGAGGGGAGAGGAAAGGGGAGTGAGGGTTATGACAGACACTGTTAGCTGAAAGCTACTTTCTTTCTTTTCCATTTCACCATTCGCGGCCACAGCAACGCGTGGCAGGGCACAGCTAGTGACTTTATAATACTCCTTATCGGACATTTCTCCATTCCAGTAGGGCATTGTCAAATCACTCTATATCCTAATGATTGTTTTCAGTATACAAGTTTTGTAATCCTGTGTAACTTGAATATTGAGATTAACATTAACATTTAATGACCTATCATTTTTATTAAATTACAAGCGTGAAGATATTTTGGCTGTTTGTTCACGTCTGTTTATTCTGATAGTCTATCTCACATACAGCTAATACAAGGAAATGTATTTAACTCACGGGGAGGCTAATGCCAGAGATTGACCCCAGAAATGAAAACCCCGAGATTTTATATTTGAGGTCGTCCCAGAAATATTGTTATCATTCTGGGGCACGCACATTATTTCAGATATTAATTCCAGAACTTGTTATGTCGAAAATAAGTGTCAGTCTGAGTCTGCGTGTGAGAGGATACTAGACTTAGAGGACCTAACTAGTAATAAAGGACATGAGAAGAGTAATGCAAGAAATGTAACAGCTTCAATGTGATACGACAACTTTCTGAACTAGTCGGTATAGACTGTGTCTTTGTGAAGGTGAGATGTATTATTTGAATATGAATATGCTTTTTTTTTCTTTCTGTAAGAAAGCCTGAGCTCATACACGGGTAACTGTTTCTTTATCACAGTTCCCACATGAGGCAGGGACTAGTCGACATCTATTCTTTGCAGACAGTCTGAGTGTAACGACCTGCTTGAAGCAGCGAGGAAAACACGCTGGGAAAAGTTACCAAGTCTCAAACTGAGATCTGTCTAAGGTTTACTTTCTAATTGTGTTATTCTTAATCATAAGAATTTGTTTTATCCTGACATCATCAACTTCATATGCCTATTGAAATAATTAACGGATGCATTATCATCATAGCATCTGATTATTGATTGCAACATCGTAAAATCAATACCATTTAAATTTTTTTGCTTCAGACTGGAATATGAAATTGTATGTCACTTTATAAATCCTAGTTGGGTAAACTGTGTACTTAGGTTCAAGTATTTTTGTGCATACTTGTTTACTCACTTATATGTGAATCATTTGATGGGAGCTTTGTTACAAATTACAACCAGGAGGGGAGAAAGTCGAAAGGGTTTATTGTGTATCTTGATATTCTCGTCTTGAAAAAATCTTGATACTTACTACCCTTTTCCTACTCCTGTGGATACAAGTACAGCTACTTTAATTTTATTGTGCGAGCCACTTTTACTGTCTTCTTGGTTACCCAGGGCTTTGTCTATGATCAACATAGCTCAGCTATTAGTCCAAGTTCTCACGTGGGTGTGCAGTTTTAGGATTCAAACCCACACATTAACTACATAAGTGTATATCCACGTGCGAAGACAATGGCTTGAATCATTACAGAAGTCCACTGTGCGTGGAGTCACCTTTATTTTTGTTCCGGGAAATGCAGGCGTCAATGGAAATGAAAGAGAAGATAGGTTGGCTAAATCCGCTATCACTACCGACGGTCAGCCGATGGATCATGCTGATATTATTAATGCCCTCAGAGAAATGGGAAGGATGGAGGACTTTGGGGGCAGTGAATCCACATCAATCGCTAGAATGGAAGACTTGGAAATTAAGATCGGCATAGCAAAAAACGAGACGCACTAACTAACTAGCTAACTAACTAACTAACTAACTAACTAACTAACTAACTAACTAACTAACTAACTAACTAACTAACTAACTAACTAACTAACTAACTAACTAACTAACTAACTAACTAACTAACTAACTAACTAACTAACTAACCAGCCGGCTAGCTAACTAACTAACTAACTAACTAACTAACTAACTAACTAACTAACTAACTAACTAACTAACTAACTAACTAACTAACTAACTAACTAACTAACTAACTAACTAACTAACTAACTAACTAACTAACTAACTAACTAACTAACTAACTAACTAACTAACTAACCAACCGACTAACTAACTAACTAACTAACTAACTAACTAACTAACTAACTAACTAACTAACTAGCTAGCTAACTAGCTAACTAACTAACTAACTAACTAACTAACTAACTAACTAACTAACTAACTAACTAACTAACTAACTAACTAACTAACTAACTAACTAACTAACTAACTAACTAACTAACTAACTAACGTGTGTTGGCGACAGTAGATCTGTTCTTCCCCCTCCCCCCCCCTACAATAGGAACCCGTAACTCGCACAGGGAACTTCATGATCCAACAGAAAGTCTTATACTTCAGACAACTGTTACGTTATGTACGCCCGGCTCTCTACCGTAGTTGGCTAAACCGGATTGCACTCTGACCGGGTGACGCCTTGTGGTCCGGGTTCACTCCTGGGGGTAGGCAGAAAAGCCATATTTTCTCCCAGATTTACGGTATTTACAATATAATCAAGGCCGAAAGGTTGCGATATCCATAATACCGAGCTTAAGGGTTAACAACTCATGGCTTCTGGATACTAAAACAAACAAACATACGTTATTCACATCCTGTCTCTCTCACTGAGGGATGAGAAAAGGATTTAGTGAAAGGCATAAAATTAAAATACGTGGGTTTCGATTCCTGACATATCTCTTCACCTGGCATACAGTTTCCACAACTGGCATACAGTCTCCACAACTGGCATACAGTCTCCACAACTGGCATGCAGTCTCCACAACTGGCATACAGTCTCCACAACTGACATACAGACTCCACAACTGGCATACCGTCTCCACAACTGGCATACAGTCTCCAGAAATAACATACAGTCTCCACAACTGACATACAGTCTCCACAACTGATATACAGTCTCCACAACTGACATACAGTCTCCACAACTGCCATACAGTCTCCACAACTGACATACAGTCTCAACAACTGGCATGCAGTCTCCACAACTGCCATACAGTCTCCACAACTGCCATACAGTCTCCACAACTGGCATACAGTCTCCACAACTGACATACAGTCTCCACAACTGACATACAGTCTCCACAACTGACATACAGTCTCCACAACTGGCATACAGTCTCCACAACTGGCATACAGTCTCCACAACTGCCATACAGTCTCCACAACTGGCATACAGTCTTTACAACTGGCATACAGTCTCCACAACTGACATACAGTCTCCACTACTGACATACAGTCTCCACAACTGACATACAGTCTCCACAACTGACACACAGTATCCACAACTGGCATACAGTCTCCACAACTGGCATACAGTCTCCACAACTGACATACAGTCTCCACAACTGGCATACAGTCTCCAAAACTGGCATACAGTCTCCACAACTGACATACAGTCTCCACAACTGACATACAGTCTCCACAACTGACATACAGTCTTCACAACTGACATACAGTCTCCACAACTAACATACAATCTCCACAACTGACATACAGTCTCCACAACTGACATACAGACTGAAAGCTACTTTCTTTCTTTTCCATTTCACCATTCGCGGCCACAGCAACGCCTGGCAGGGCACAGCTAGTGACTTTATAATACTCCTTATCGGACATTTCTCCATTCCAGTAACTGACATACAGTCTCCACAACTGACATACAGTCTTCACAACCGACATACAGTCTCCACAACTAACATACAATCTCCACAACTGACATACAGTCTCCACAACTGACATACAGACTCTACAACTGGCATACAGTCTCCACAACTGGCATACAGTCTCCACAACTGGCATACAGTCTGCACAACTGACATACAGTCTCCACAACTGACATACAGTCTTCACAACTGACATAAAGTCTCCACAACTAACATACAATCTCCACAACTGACATACAGTCTCCACAACTGACATACAGACTCTACAACGGACATAGTCTCCACAACTGACATACAGTCTCCACAACTGACATACAGACTCTACAACTGACATACAGTCTCCACAACTGATATACAGTCTCCACAACTAACATACAATCTCAACAACTAACATACAATCTCCACAACTAACATACAATCTCCACAACTGACATACAGTCTCCACAACTGACATACAGTCTCTACAACTGGCATACAGGATGTGAGAATTATGTATGAAGTCTCAGCGCACAGTCACTCTCACACACACACACACACACGCGCGTACACACATATTCACACAGATACAAGCAGTAGAGACAATAAATTGTTGTCACAGTTATGTTTCTGAGTAAAAAGACAGAAGAAGAAGAACACTATTAAAGGATTATGTATGATTTTACAAAAAGGTTACAGATATCTTTTGATATCAGGTTCATTATATCTGTGCCAGCTTGGATATACATATATTAATATATATATACATATGTATATATATATATATATATATATATATATATATATATATTATATATATATATATACACGTGTGTGTGTGTGTATGTGTATGTATGTGTGTGTGTGTGCGTGTGTTGTGTATGTCAACAAGCAAACTCACGGGCATCAGATTAACATTTGTGAGATGAAAGGCCGCAGAAAAGCCGCCAACTTAACCAGCCGAGAGGGATTAGAAAAATATTTATTCAGGCAGGCTGTGCACTCAGGCATACTGTGGGATCAACTACTGATGTGAAATTCATCGAGAAGCAGAAGATTGAACAGAGTCGACATTTGATTAGAATCACAGTGGCAGACGCTAGGTCTAAGAACAGGCTAACACGTGAGCAGGAAGGCGCCCACGAAGAACAGAGTGAAGAAATTAACGACGTTGTGCATTCAAGCGGACGAAAAATCATCATCACCGTGCCTTGCCTGGAGTGGACGGTTATGCCTCTCCACAATCTATGATCTTCAACAGCATGCGTAAGCTCCTGTGTTGACATAACAAAAGGCTATCAGTTATATTTGTGAGTTATCTTACTCTGTCCCTTTTATCACATCTCTTATCTCACCTCAAGAAACTGTGTTTATCAACTGTCCAGGATTCACAGCCATGTATTAAATATGTCTTTATTTTACATGCGAGCATTTTTGTTTCCAATCTCCAATGACATAGATGTATTGCATGAAAGGTTCTTCATTTAATAAAATAGTTTTAGCCGGCTCTATTCTATTCTTTAATAGCTGTGATAAATCTTCCGTCGTATGTTACGCATGTGCCTAGGTGTATGCATGTATGTACTAGTCCTTAAAGACGCCTTTATTCTACATTTACACTTCTCTTTTGTTGTTGATATGACCATATGATAAGACTATAGCTTCTGTCTTCTCATTATTTAAGCTGAGGCCTATTTTATCGCTGTCAACCATCGTGATCTTTATCGATCCCTGTTTATTATGGCCTGGAGAGAATGAGACACCTGGGTGTAACCAGAGAGTCTAGCCGGCTCACTACACACAGAGGAAAGGAAAGACGGACATATAACCAGATTGTGACCAGTACCATCAGTATTGGAACTCTGCATTGACTGCTGATGGGAATGGCCCGAGTGCTGTGATGTCAGTTCTTAACTCAACTCAACTCAACTCATCGATCCCTGTTCCAGATGAGGCAAAGCTATTCATCGAGCGCTGTACAACCGAGTATTCCTCCCCAAAAGTTTTGATAGCAGCAGATGATAATGACGACGATGAGCGTTACCAGATTATTATAAATAAGGTTTCCTAATTCGTTGGAAGCTGCACGGTACACTGGGCAGGTACAACCGTTATGGGAGTCCTAATGATATCTTCGTTAGGGGTTCAATGTGATTTCCTTGATGATCTTTCTAATTGACAGCGTCACATAGTGAGTCAGTGGTCTGAATGTTATTTTAGAAGGCACTGAAAGCGCTGAAACGACTGGACACGTAGTGACTCATCCCCCCCCCCCAAAAAAAAATACCCACGTGTGACACAGTTGTGTCTTCACATCTCCCAAGTATGGATGTGCCTAATTCGGACATAGTGTGTTATGGATATAGTTCTTAGCTATCTTGATCGTACTCAACAACAAGGCCAGTGATGTAACAAACTCTTACAGATGTAGTTCTTTATTTCAACAAGGTAGTCTAGTCAAGCAGTATTAATATATTCCATTTATGCAACAGTATAACATTGTAGTATCTTATTGTTGACTGTTCATATATCTCACGATAAGTTCTTTAATCTCTCTCGCCAAGCTGAACCATCGTTTTATATATCTTCACACCAGGTTTTCTCAACTCGTCTCTTCAGCGGCTAGCTACTAACTGTCCCCCCTGCTCTCTCAAGCCCCTCGCCCTGACCTCTCTCTATCTCTTTCTCCTACTCATTTCCCCGCTTCCTACTCTCTCCGCGTGGGTTCTCCATCACACCTCTCACCCTTCATCCACCATGTTATCATCTTCAGTTGGACACGTGCATCGCGTTGCTCTCGGGCACTCGTCGACCTCCTTCTCTCCCGTACGTTTTCATCTTTCACTGTCAGATGTCATGGTTTTACCATGATAACCGCACTCAATTCAACACTGGTCACCGTGCAGATGTTTTATCTGTATCGCTGGTCGGGCCAGCTTTCTAATCGCTGTTTTCTGTCATGTCACCCAGTGATGAATTGGCGTGCCTTGATGCTAGTCTAAAATGTATGCCTTCTTCATTTAACCCCTCTCTCCGCCTTCCTATTTCACTTCACACGTAACTGTATATTACTGCTCTTATCACTTTTTTTTATTGACTTAGCCATAGAATTTAGGGCCACATCAGTAGTACAGGTAAGGAATTTTTAAACCCTGGTTTAAAAAAAGCCCATCCGTTTCGACGTTTGAAATTAGGTCTTGCAAAAAAGATCCCGACTTTTCAAGTGCTCTTTCATAAGCTCTTCATCTTGAATTTATCGTATGAAATTTGCAGATTTCTATAAAGGCAGGCTACACTGACCAATAATCATAAACATGAAGCAAAGCATTTAAATGCTACTTTATAATGAAGCTTATTTAAGAACTGATATCTCACCAATCAGGGTATTCCCGTCAGCGTTTCATGCCCATGTTCAGCATGGAATAAAGCGATCCAATGCATGCAATAGCAGTTTGATTATATGTTCTGCTTGCCATTCCTCTGAGTGTAGAGTGTCGGCCAAATCTCATAATCACTTGGCCCTGAACCATTTTCTTGTTCCCTGTTTATTTAAAAATCATCATCGCTGATCGGAAAGGAGCATAAGGGCTTTGATTTCCTCGTGAAAATGCCTCTAAGTATTTTTAGGCTCCAGTTCTGTTCCGGTTGATGTAACGACGGGTGGCTCCCGAGTGGTCTACTTGTCTAGCAGATCCAATTGGTATACCTTGGGTATGCAGTGTATACAGCCAAAAACAATTTCCTATGAACCTGAAAGCGTTACAAAGTTTGCTCTCCCTTGCGGAATGAACTATGTCTTTCCTGCCCGACCGGCGTAATGCTGACCCCATTACCCAACTAGTGCCGATTGTTCTGTAAAAATGTGGATGCTCTTCCCATATAACCATAACGTCTAAAGGCGTGAAAATGTATTTTTACTTTACTTGTTTCAATGCCCATAGAGGGCGCATTCTTGACAGCTGCTCTGCCAGCCAAGACGTCCACACTGTCATTGTCTCTCACACCAGCACAGCCTGGAACAAAACGAACCTGAACCATTCTCCCGTTTGTAATTATGTATGTGCACTTTTCATATTGCTCACTTGCTGCGAAAGGGTCTTTATGACATACTGGATTTCTAGATCATGCCGACTTTTGAACTGGTTAAAATATCTCATTTCGAAACCAGCTGGCTGTGCAAGGCTATCTGGAGCATCCACGTAAAGGCTTTAAATATCACTTCTAGTTCACAACAGCAAGTAGAGACTAGCAGGGGTAAGGCTTGGGTTGGTCCTGTGTCTGTCACAAGTGTTTTGTGTTTCATTGTTAGCAGACAAAGGCAAAAGAGAAGAATTAGTCAGGGATGCTGGATAGGACGTCCATTAAGGACAGCTGCTTATTGCATAGAGAAATTGTACACATAGTAAAGTAAAGTTCCCTTTTCACGCCTTTCGGCGCATCGGGCATATGGGCAGAGCGTCCCATATTTTTTACAGACCATCAGCACTCTGTGGGTAATGTGGTCAGCATTACGCCGGCTGTCTTTACTTTCCCAGGACAGCCCATCCTGGTAACCATTTTAGGCTGGGTCGACCTGCGACGTCCCATACCACGACAAAAATCCACGCAGCCTGCAGTGGGTTTCGATCGCGGTATGCTGGCTTACGAGTCAGACTCGCAACGCCTTAGCCACGGACGCCGCTAATTGTACACATAGTCGACACAAATATAGGAAGATAAAACGCTCGCGCACACACACATATATACAGACAGAGACAGAAAGGGGGAAAGAGGAGATAGATAGAACGAACGAAAAAACAAACACACTTTAATTTTCAAGGGTTACAAATTGGGCACGCAGGCCCGGCTTACATTCGGCTCTTACAAAGACCAAACTTTGACACAGGTGTTTTATATTATCAGTAAAGGATGTCATGATGAATTTATGTATACCGAAAAACACAAAACATGGCTGGTAAAATGCATAGGCACACTCACGCGCTCACATACACACACCCACATACATACATACATACATACATACATACACACATACATACAAACACCCACCCAATCACTCATTGACTTGCATATCCATACACATACATACGTACCCACATACATACATACACACCCACATAAATACACACAGCCACATATATAGACACACACACCCATATAAAAACATACATAAACAGTCACATACATTTACAAAACCACAGACATATACACAACCACATACATAACCATTGTCACCTTTCCGTCTTTCCAGACGATAGGGTTATATTGCGCTATAAGGAGGCAGGAGACTCACAGCCTATGGCGTTGGCGAGTGTGACTAGTAAGACCCGCCCGTGTCAAGAAAAGTCTTCCATAATGATGGCATGGGATTTCAGGACCATTGTTGTCAACATTTGTGTTTAATCCGTTTCTTTTCAGACGCTCAGCTTTTATCCTTTCTGCAGTCATTTCTTCCTTCACTCTCACTCCCTTCCTGATATGCCCTTTTCACACAACACGGTCCATGGCATTTTGTTCCCATGAGTACACCTCAATACCTGTATTATTCATGCCCCGCTTGCACACATCCTTATACCGTCCGCAGTAGAGGTTTGCCTCGACATCTTTTTCTCGCTTTAATTCACCATAAGGGATGTCTTTATGGACTCTGCCATCCTTCATTCTCCTGGTGTGACCCAGCCACCTGAGGCTTCGTAGACAAGCTGTGGCGGATCAACATCTTATTGGCTGTGGACATTTGAAGATGTCTTCCACTGTCAGATGTAACCCGTGGCGCCCTCTTCTACGCCATCTGACAAGAACTTATAACCCGTAACTG
>CAJHNH020004746.1:485000-492492 GCA_905116865.2 Candidula unifasciata
TTCGTGTGTCGACATACCTCCGTGCCATGCAACAAGACTGTCAAGAATCTTCTCTCGGTGTCTTCCTTTATCCCTCCTTCCACAGATCTTTCCAGTGGTCACAACATGTTCTATTTTTCCTTTTCTCATAACATATAATATAAACAGAGAGAGAAAAAAAAAAAAAGAATTCGGATACAGAAATCAGCTAGTACTGCACAGAACAAATGAAGAAGACCGAATTCTTTTTTTTTTTTCACAAGGAACAACCAATCTGCCCACTTTTAGACGACAGCCGGTAGCCATTTTCTCTCTCTTTCAAACCCCTCCCCCTTTTTCTAGCCTCCCCAACCACAAATGAGCGACCGCTGCTGTTCTCAAATCGTACTTTCAGTTCGTTGCCTAGGGATGGCAGATAATCCACCTGTAGATGATTGCTTTCCGTCAGCTCGCATCCGAAAGGTCTAAAATCGACCTGTCTAACTGTGTTATGTCTGTCTCTTTGCCTGGTTGTCGCTCTGTCTGTCTGTTAATCTGCCTTTCAGCCAGTATATTTATATTTCGGGAGGCGCCGTGGCGTAGCGGCTAGACGCCTTCGTGCGGATCGGAAGGTCGTGGGTTTGCCCCCTTGCGGAGCCGAACATTTTTTTTACCAAAATGACCTTGACTTCCATGTAGACCCAGCCTTAAGTGGGTGCCGGGTGCAGTCCCGGTAAGTACACAAAATAGGACTAGCCCTATATGCCCTATACGCCTAAAGGCGTGGAAAAGGGACCTGTACGTTTTTTTAAAAATTTATATTTTCGCTAGCCTGCCTACCTGATTGTCAGCTTGCCTCTCATCCAGTCTGACTGTTTATTTTTCAAAACTTTTCTCCATCCCATTGTCAGTAATTACGTGCTAATTTGTTTATAACGATGTTATTACCTTTTGCACTGTGTACTTTTAAGAGACAGTCGACTTATGCAGTTTCAGCCGATTGTTTTTCTTGTGGCTTTAAATATTTTTTTTTTTATTACGAGAAGCATTTGTGGGAAAAAGGAAGGATGAGGGCCGTATACTGCGTTTGTATCTTAAAGGAAAAACAAATGTGCAGCAATTTGAGAAAATAAATTTTGGAGCCACATAGCACAGCTTAGACCATTGGCTCTCAACCGTCTAAAGCCGCGACCCTTTAATACAGTTCTCTCATGTTGTGCCGACCCTCTAATACAGTTCCCTCACGTTGTGCCGACCCTTTAATACAGTTCCCTCACGTTGTGCCGACCCTTTAATACAGTTGCCTCATGTTGTGGCGACCCTTTAATACAGTTGCCTCATGTTGTGGCGACCCTTTAATACAGTTGCCTCATGTTGTGCCGACCCTTTAATACAGTTCCCTCATGTTGTGGCGACCCTTTAATACAGTTTCCTCATGTTGTGGCGACCCTTTAATACAGTTCCCTCATGTTGTGCCGACCCTTTAATACAGTTCCCTCATGTTGTGCCGACCCTTTAATACAGTTCCCTCACGTTGTGCCGACCCTTTAATACAGTTCCCTCATGTTGTGCCGACCCTTTAATACAGTTCCCTCATGTTGTGCCGACCCTTTAATACAGTTCCCTCATGTTGTGCCGACCCTTTAATACAGTTCCCTCATGTTGTGCCGATCCTTTAATACAGTTCCCTCTTGTTGTGCCGACCCTTTAATACAGTTCCCTCATGTTGTGCCGACCCTTTAATACAGTTCCCTCATGTTGTGCCAACCCTTTAATACAGTTCCTTCATGTTGTGGCGACCCTTTAATACAGTTCCCTCATGTTGTGCCGACCCTTTAATACAGTTCCCTCATGTTGTGCCGACCCTTTAATACAGTTCCCTCATGTTGTGCCGACCCTTTAATACAGTTCCCTCATGTTGTGGCGACCCTTTAATACAGTTCCCTCATGTTGTGCCGACCCTTTAATACAGTTCCCTTATGTTGTGGCGACCCTTTAATACAGTTCCCTTATGTTGTGCCGACCCTTTAATACAGTTCCCTCATGTTGTGCCGACCCTTTAATACAGTTCCCTCATGTTGTGGCGACCCTTTAATACAGTTCCCTCATGTTGTGCCGACCCTTTAATACAGTTCCCTCATGTTGTGCCGACCCTTTAATACAGTTCCCTCATGTTGTGCCGACCCTTTAATACAGTTCCCTCATGTTGTGCCGACCCGTTAATACAGTTCCCTCATGTTGTGCTGACACTTTAGTACAGTTCCCTCATGTTGTGCCAACCCTTTAATACAGTTCCTTCATGTTGTGGCGACCCTTTAATACAGTTCCCTCATGTTGTGCCGACCCTTTAATACAGTTCCTTCATGTTGAGGCGACCCTTTAATACAGTTCCCTCATGTTGTGCCGACCCTTTAATACAGTTCCCTCATGTTGTGCCGACCCTTTAATACAGTTCCCTCATGTTGTGCCGACCCTTTAACACAGTTCCCTCATGTTGTGCCGACCCTTTAATACAGTTCCCTCATGTTGTGCCGACCCTTTAATACAGTTCCCTCATGTTGTGCCGACCCTTTAATACAGTTCCCTCATGTTGTGCCGACCCTTTAATACAGTTCCCTCATGTTGTGCCGACCTCCAAACAATTATTTTCCTTTATAAATTCAACGAAAATGTGTTCTCCAATAGTCTTAGGCTACCCCTGTAAAAGAGACATTCGACCATAAAAAAAGTTGCTTGATGCAGATAAGAAAAAAAAAACAAAAACACACACACACACACACACACACACACACACACACCCACCCACCCACCCACACACACACACACGCACGCACGCACGCACACACACACACACACACTCCAAGATTGATAAATAGTACAGATTTTTGAGTTACGAAACGAAACATTTACCCACTTTTATATAAAGGTATATTTAAAAAAAAATGGTTCCAAAATCTGAATCCAAACCCTCATATAGTAACCCAGATCCGGCTTTATCTAAAGATGGCCGTGTAGTAACCCAGATCTTGAGGGAAAACCTAAGTATTGGCAGCATTGAATACACGTGGCAACAGACCGCCAGACACGGAGAGCTATGAGCTCTGCCCTATGCGCCGTCCTAGGCACAAGAGGAAAGACTATCATGTGCTCCGTTCGTCTACAGACTGAAAGTGTTGCCTTTCATTTTAAAGGAAATTTATTGATAAGTTACACACAATTTACTTTGGCCCAAACTTGGGCCCGTAAGATCAAATTTACTAAAATCTTATAAGTCCCACTTAAAAAAAAAAAAAAAAAATTTTTTTTTTCATTTTTGCGTTTCTCCATTCCTTCCTTCCTTTCTTTCTGTCTCCTTAATGTCTCTTTCTTTCTTTCTTTCTTTCTTTCTTTCTTTCTTTCTTTCTTTCTTTCTTTCTTTCTTTCTTTCTTTCTTTCTTTCTTTCTTTTCTTTCTTTTTCTTTCTTTTCTTTCTTTCTTTCTTTTCTTTTTCTTTCTTTTTTCTTTTCTTTCTTTCTTTTCTTTCTTTTTTTCTTTCTTTTTTTTTTTCTTTCTTTCTTTCTTTCTTTCTTTCTTTCTTTCTTTCTTTCTTTTCTTTCTTTCTTTCTTTCTTTCTTTCTTTCTTTTCTTTCTTTCTTTCTTTCTTTCTTTCTTTTTTCTTTCTTTCTTTTCTTTCTTTCTTTCTTTCTTTTTTCTTTCTTTCTTTCTTTCTTTCTTTCTTTCTTTCTTTCTTTCTTTCTTTCTTTCTTTCTTTCTTTCTTTCTTTCTTTCTTTCTTTCTTTCTTTCATTCGTCTTTCTATTGCTGCAGCAGTTTCTGCACACAGAAACATTTAACATCTGCAACAGTTTCATTTAAGATTTTACACAAGGAAAATTCTAGAATTGTCACGCATCTGGCAGTACGAGCGTGAGTTCACATGTGTATGAAGCATAACCATACATTTCACACCACACCGGCAGACTTTACTTCCCCAGGTCAGGCCATATTATGCTCAGTCGAGCTGAAAGCCATAGTTCAGTTATAAAAACCAGCATGATATGGGTGTGATTACAAATTTTAAATGCCAACAGGCAAACAACTAGCCTCTACAAAATAGCGGTGTCTGCACAGAGTATGTGGTGGTTAATTGTCGGGAACAGGTATAATAGTCACATTTGATAAGGTCGGTGACTTTTGTCAAACTGACCTGCAATCAAGACCTTCCGTTTAGACAATACTGGCGATAGTTACGCTCCATTTGCTGTGTTTAGCGTGCCAGATCTCTGTTGCAGACTGATCAAAAGCAGGCTTCAAAGAACAGCATTACCTTTAACAATATGCTGCATTTTTAACGGAACGAAGGAACACACGAACTTTATTTTCAAAGGGTCACAAACTGGGTAAGCAGGCCCTTCGAAACACCCTCCTTTCACACATCGGTGTTGTATTTTATAAATAAAGCATGTTATATTCAAATAATAATATTCATATTGTAAATATCAAGAAAAAACACAAACGCATCGGTGGTAACATACATGCACAATCTAGAGCACGCGCGCGCACAAACATACCCACATACACGCGCCTACACACTCACCTGAACACGCATACACACACATAACTCACACACCCACACATATACATAAATACACATATACATACACACAGATTCCAAACACACACATATATATATATATATATATATATATATATATATATATATATATATATATATATATATATATATATATATATATATATATAAAGATACACTCATACACAACCACAGAAACACACAAACAACACACACACACGAGGAAACACAAACACACAGAGACATACACACGCGGACAGACATACTCAGACACACGTAGACACACACAGAGACACACATGCACAAACACACATAGACTCAGACACACTCAGACACCAATACACACAGATACACACACAAAACCCAAAAGAGCACACGCAGTCGCACACTCATAGACATACACGCATACACGCAGACACACAAACACCATACACACAATCACATACACACACACCCACACACACGCTGGTACTCAGACAGACACATACACACACATAAAAAACACACAGGCACACACATATACAAGCAGACACACACGCAGTCACACTTACACGCAGACACAGATACACACAGAGACACAAATATACACAAATAGACACAGACACTCATGCAGTCACACATGCACGCAGACACACATACACACAAAGACACACACACACACAAACAACAAGGACACATACACAAACACACTCACAGACACATACCAGTAGAATACACAGATGCACACATAGACACATGCAGACACATGCACACAGATACATATGCAGACACATGCACAGTCATTCAGGCAGACACACATGCATCGACACGCGCAGACAGACGCAGACACACACATACACACAAACAAACACACATAGACACACGCAGACACACATGCAGACACACACACAGATATATAGTTTACCTATACCTGCACATAACCTATTACTAACCGATCTATCTGTGATAAGACCCGGTGCAACATTAAACTTTCAACCTTTACAGCAAGAACTGGAGCATAAGCAACAGGCAACACTTTGTACAGCTTGCATTAAAACCCGATGTATCCGTCAATAATAGAATAATGTTGTAAAGTATTCGTTGGCATTTTCCCGTCTTTCCAGCGAGTGTTAGAGAGGCGTTGAAGTCACAGCTAGTAACAGTATTGTTTATTTGAATGGAAAGGTAATACCACTACATTAGGGCAAAGCATGCTCTAGAAGCTGTCGTATCAGACAGCTGTGCTCTGTGTGTGTCGGCAAGTCTCAAGACCTGGTCTGTCATGGCATAATATTAAGTTTCCAAGCTGAACTGACTCAGGATAAGGTGAGTATCCTCCCCAACGCTTTCCTAAATGAGAAGCCGTTGGTACAAGTGGAATATCAGGTTTGGTATCAGCAGCCCAACACTGTGCAGAGAGTAGATAATAGCCACTACATACAAAATAAACTTCGGCTTGTTCGCTTTCACCGGCTGTAAGTTCTTGTTGCTCGTCCCCTTCTGGATTCTAGTCCTGTTCCAGAAACTGAGTGTTGCCTGTGCATCTGTTTTACAGTTACTCATTTGCAGGCCGAATGTGGTTCCCTGCCTCTGAGGCAGAGGAAAGCTAACTCTTACGACATGCTTTTGAGCAGGTAGCGGGTCTATTCTTGGTTTCCCAACAATTAGGCCCCGGAACCCACACGAATTATATAAAATAATATAAAAGGCATTATAATTAATTATGAGGCGTCTCCACAGCGAAGGTTAACTACAGTGCACCCCCTGCTGTCTTTGTGAATATTATACTGTAGGGTCCCAATCTATTTCACTGCATGACTCTCGTACTACTTGCTGTCTGAAAAAAAAAAAAAAACACTAGAAGGGTTTTAACAAATGTAATAACATGACCGCTGTGACAGTGGAACCTTAGTATTCAAAAAAATTGTTAAACGCATTCACTAACATTTAAGCCAGACACTAACATAGAAGCAATAAAAAAAGGTTAGTTGCGTGACCTTTGCAGTACCGGATGTTGCAGAACCAACACCAACATTTTTTGGCTGTTATGATTTCTGTAGACAAATTTACTCTTGATACCTCTGTCGAAACCAACGCAGATCGCCTGCTGGGATCGAACCCGGCACCCCGGCATTGTAAAGCGCATTGGCAACGTCTAAGCAGACGTCGAAAAGAACAGACAGGGTGGACAAGTGCAAGGCAAGAGGCAGGAGGAAGAGAGTGGCACAATTGGTAGGACAACATCCAAAGATCGACGATCTGTAGTATTTACAAATGTGACGTGACGGGTGGTTTAAATGTTTATGTTGTTGAGTAGGGATGTTCCTCTCAACACATTTCTTCCACCAGATTAACCGAACTAAAATCTGAGCTATGTTGCTCTCAGATTAAGTCCTGGATACCCAAGAAAACAACCATATTGGCTCGTTAAGTATATTAACATTAGCTGAACTTGGTACCCACAAGAGAAGGCAAGGAATTTTAGATGTCTATAGCATTTTAGTATAATGAATTATTAGACAGGGCAAATGATTCCTCCGTCATCTACCTTCTCCCGGTGTTATTATTAATAATTAAAGAATTATTATATTATTTGAGCCCCCACCAAATGTACTTCTATCTATCAGTTTAGAAAACAGGTAAGATTGAATACACTTGGAATTTAACAAACGATGTAGTATAAAACTTGACATACAGCTTTATTTTCTAACAATCAGTTAATTGACATACCCAGTTTGTTGTGTTTACACAAACAGTGACTAGCTAAAGTTATGATAGTAATGGGTTGTTTCAGCGCGAGAACAGCACCACTGGGATTAGAGTGGTGTGATGAAGGTGATAAAGTATGAACAACGTTATGAACATAACTTTCATAGAACCTCTGACAGCCGTGAGCACTGTCAAGCTCTTCCTCCTCTTCCAGCTTCACTTCCCTGCCTTTGTTTTCTCCTCCTCGCCCCCACCTCGTTTCTCCACCTCGTTC
>CAJHNH020004746.1:492509-653879 GCA_905116865.2 Candidula unifasciata
TTTTTTAAACAAAAGCCCATGCTTTTTTTCCCATTCTGCTAAGGGGCTAAGGGGAGCAATTTTCGGGTCCTTTTATCTCTTTTAGCCTTTTTAAACAAACAAGCTTTACTCTGGACATGTTTTATTGTTTTGGATTTTTGGGTTCTGTTGAACGTTCAGTTTCGAGAAATTTTTCTTGTTTTACCTTCAGATATATATTTGATTTTTTGTTTCCCAAAAAAGGTTTATTTTCCCCTTCCGGTTTCCCTTTGGGTTGCTTTCGACGCTGCTTCGGGATTGCGGTTTTATGTCTTCAAAAAAAGTTTCCACAAGCTGTTGCCCAATTCTTCCCGGACCCAGTCAGATGTTTCCTAAAAAGGTTTTCCATTTGGGTTTTTGGGAAATTCCAAGGGGTTTCTCGTTTAAAGCGAAATTTTTGGGGGTGGTGCTTCCCTTTTGTGAGTATGGGTTTTTTGTGGTCCTTCCTATTTTCGTCCGGGATTTGGGGTTAGCTTGGGGTTGTCTTGGTCTGCTGAGAGATAGGTGGGCCCTGTGTAACAGTGTAGAACTAATAGTTAAGAAGTAAAGAGTTAATATAATTCCAATCAGTCCTCATTGTGCCTAAAGGCACCTAAGGCAGAGACAAACTGTCAACCTTAATTCGATCCTGAGCAATCCTCTCTATCTTCAGTTTTGTCCTTCGCATAGCCTAGATCTCAGCCTTAAAGGTTCACCTCCAAGTGCCTCTGGGCCTGCCTCTTCCTGGCTGTCCTTGTGGTGTCCTTTGCTTTGCCTGTCTCGGCTGTCTCTCTTTCTTCATTCTAACGACATGTCCAGTCCACCTCCACCTCCATTTTTTTATTTCTAAATTTACTACTTGTAAGTCTGTCATTTGTTGTAATCTAGAAGTGCTGATTTTATCTTCCCGTGTGAACCCCAACAATCTTCTGAGAAGTCTACCCTCAAAACCTTTTTTTTTCTGTCTGTTTTCCAAGTTTCTGCTCCCGAGAGGAGAACTGTCCTAATGCATGTTTGATATATCCTGAGTTTAGTTTTAATGCTGCAGATGTTTGATCTCTAGTTACTCTGAAGTCTGTTGAAAGCAGCATTTACCTTTGCTGTTCTCTGCTTGATTTCAGCCACTGTGTTAATATAACATCTGTCTATGATAGTAGGCAACCAACGGTATGTTATCTTTGGAATGTCCAAGAAACATGGTGCATTGTTTGGTACTGAATGAGTTAAAGGGGTCTGTAATAAAACAAAACAAAAACAGGTTCTTTAATTTTAGTTCACCCAGTCTTTGGGAATTTAAGACTTTGTGTAGAGTTGCCGGGAAAGTCCAGTAGTATAGGAGTGTTAGGGTGGGAAATGAACACCAATACTAACTTTAACCCTTTAAACTAAACACCCCCCCCCCCCCACCCCAATAATACAGGACTTTCCTGGAAACTTTCTGTGAAGTCTGGGAGTCCCTGAAATGGGGGTGAACTAAAATAAAAGTACCCAACAAATCTAAACCCCCTTGTTTTTGCTTCTATGTAAGACGGGCCTTTCCATGCATGCCCAATTTGTGACCCTTTGAAAATAAAGTTCGTTCGTTCGTTTGTTCGTTGTTTTCTAACATAGACGTTCGTTACTGTTAAAAAAAATAAGACTGAAAATATAGGAGGTCAGTGAAAATGAAAGGGGGTTCTGCGGGTCTTATCTAACTCGGAGCCACTTGGTTTAGAATATTGAGTTCTTTTATTTTATTTCACCCCATCTCATTTGCTCCTAGATTTCATAGGGAATTCAAGGGAAAGTCCCAGTAGGATAGGGATTAAGGGGTATGTAGTGACCACTGACTAAGCCTATCGACACCCCCCCCCCCCCCCCCCCTCCCCCCCTTTCCATCCAACCCTCTTCCCACCCATAGTATTGGACTTTCCCAGTAATTTCCTACAAAATCTCGAAGCCCCCAAGATGAGGTGGAATAAAAGCAAACAAGTGAATATTATTGTACGTAACAGAGCAGAAAACAAGAAACTATATATGTAGTTGAAACATTCAGAGCCATTCTATAATGTGATTCATACACAGAGTTAAGGAATTCTAAAGTATGGTATGATGATTCCTTTTTGATAATACGGTTCTGCAACGACAACAGCATTGCAATATGGTCAGTGTATTACTCAAAATGTGGTCAAACAAATGGTGATGCCTTTTTCTGGTGTTTGTGATAAGCTGTATGTGGGGCTTCGTCTTTTTCAAACATGTGGATTACTTCGTCTGGTTGTTCAAGGAATTTGAGGCATTCTTCTGTAAAACCACATCCCTTGAGGCCTAAAGACATCCCCTCCCCTTTCCCTTCCCTTCTCCTCCTACATCCACCTTTTTATCTCTCTGTCTCCTTCCATCTCTCTCCCTCTCCCTCCCACTTGCTGTCTCCTTTTTCCCTCTCTCTCTTCCTCTACCCCTGTCCCCTTTACTGTATCACTTACTCTCCTTCACTACCCTTTATCTCATTCTCTCTTCTTTTCCATTGCTCCATATTGATCACAATTGATCCAGCAGATAAGGGCAGCATTGAAGTAACATTCTTTGAGATGTAGCCAGGGGTAGAGACAACTGCAGATTGACTTACATACAAGTCACTGAGCTGTTCACTTGTCACTGACTTTGAAGGTTATCTTAGTGTGTCGGGTTGCTTTGTAAGTTTACTTTTGTCTGATCTCTAGTCATGTATGGGTCAGGAGTATCAGCTGGGCAGTTATTTCCTCAATACTCTTGTTATCTACTCCAGGAATGTCTCCTGACAGGTTGTTTAAGTATGTACCAGCTCAGTCACGCATTTATCTGAACCACTTAGGTGTTATCTCTGAGGGTTTAAAAAACAAAAGTAAAGGACTTTATCCACAACATAGATGAATGAAACATAGGGTTCCCCATGTGAGTTCCAGGGCCACATGGAGGGGGTGGGGGATATACCAGCTGCCCCCTCTAACAAGCCTGTCACAAAAGTCAATTAATTAGGGGTGTTTCCTTAGAAGTCAGATTGCATCTTCATTAGAGGTGAGGAACTGTGTGTTTACAAATAAGCCAGATCCATAAAACTGTGTAGGCAGAACTCAAGTTCTGGAACAAGACTTAAATTCAGAACTAGACGAACAGCCAGAAATTTTTACAGGAGTTTACAGCTGGTGAACGCTAAAAAGAAACATATGATACTAGACCAGGGATTCTCAACCTGTGGATCGCAACCTTTGGGGTTGAACGATCTTTTCACAGGGATCACCTAAGACCATTTATCAGTTCTAGTTATGCCTAGTGGCACATGAGGCTTCAGAGAAGACTTTCCATGCTTTCCTGTCCTGTGCAATCTTCAATGCAGTTTTCCATGTCAAAGATGCCACGCTCAGGTCACTTTCCATCATTCGTCTCCATGTTGTTTTTGGGCGCCCCTTTTTTCTTTTTCCCTCTGGTGTCCATGTGAGAGCTGTTTTGGCAGGTATATCAGGATTCATTCTCATAACGTGGCCAAGCCATTTACTCTTTGAGTCCCAAGGAACACATCATACGTTCATAGATTCCTACCTACAAGCCCAATGAACGCAATTTTACATCTCTCTTGACTACCCCTTGGGAATAATTTGCGATCCAGTGCATGCAGTCTGTCACTGGCTATTGTCATGTTGTGAAGTCGTAGTGTCTTTTATTTTGTCGCTCCATATCTTTTGCGGCCGTTCTCTTGCTTTTATAGCTGATCTTCTGAGATGTAGTGCTTGTGATGGTATTTGATCTTGCTGCATTCTAACGAGATGACCAAACCACTTGATCTGCTGTTTCTCGATGAAGCTAATACAAGATGTCATTCCCACTGTTTGTCTGACGGTATCCTTATTCCCTCGATCTCCGATGGTAAAGTTGGCAGTTTTTGTAAGGCATCACATCTCGCAGTACTCACCACAAAGTACCAAAAAAATGGAGCTGGCACTCACCACAAAGCTATAGCTATAGTTCATTAGTTCTGAAACAAAAAGGTGCTGGTGCTGCACACCATTTCACACCACCAGAAAAGAGCCATGGTTTTACTCCTTCTGACCCTACTTAATTTAACTTTGTTTGACTCAGACATTGGCTGCCGTGAATTGGAATTTCTCATTATACTAGTAGTTAAATTTAAGCTACACCAAAAACCACCTTGTCAGAATAAACCCAGCGTCACCGGTTGCAAGAGGATACAACATGAGAATGGAAACACCACGAAGCAGAGGAAGGCCAAGATAAAATGGATAGATAAACAGCTTGATAAAATTCAAATATATCGTCATGCATCAAGTTATCGAGTGCAAACTATTCCAAAACCAATAATGTGCTCTGCCTGCAATGCCTAACATCATATTTAAACAGAGAAAGACAATAGATAGATAGACCAAAAGAGTTAATCAGTGAGTTGTCAATTTGTTTATGGTAAAAAACACAAGATCACACTTTACACCCTGGAGTTGATGCAAAAGCATATGATGTTAACCTTGTACTTTTATAGATCAGCTGGCACACAGCTGGTGATAAAGTCCGTATCATTGTGGCTGATTGTACAACTCCTAGATTTCTGGTACCCATTTGAAACCTTGATCGACCACACACCCGCCGACAAGAGTTCTAGCCTCTGTGCTACTGTGTTTTCCAAGCTGAGAAACCTTGAAGTTGTTGATTTTCTCTGGGCCACAACTTTAAGAGCTCAACTGCCAGTCTGCTTCCTTCTACCGATGCCCTTCTAAGATGTCTATCACAAGAGTCATCATCATCATCAGGTGCCTTGACGACTGGCGTGGGCGGTCATGCTTCTCCAAAATCTGTGATCTCCTGCAGCATGTATCAGTTGGTGTGCTGACACACCTACATGCCATGCAACAAGACTGTCAAGAATCTTTTCTCGTTGTCTTCCTCTATCCCTCCTTCCACAGATCTTTCCAGTGGTCACATGTTCTGTTTTCCCTCTTCTCATAAAATAGCCGAAAAATGATGACTGTCTCCCTCTGATGTCTGTGATAAGTTGTCTTCGGGCTCCTGCCTCTTTCAAAATCTCTTGGTTGCTCTTTTTGGCTGTCCAAGGTATTCTACGCATTTTTCTGTAAAACCACATCTCTGAGGCCTACAAGAGTAGATAGGCCAAATACTAATCTGAAGAGAAAAAAAAAGATTGTCTAGGCATTGTTAGGGATTCCTTATCTAAATAATTTATAAATCCTTATGTGGGTTCCGGGTCTCCATTGTGGGGGAAAAGAAGAATAGACCCAACTTCCTCCCCAACAAGCATGTCATAGACGTGGACTAATGTCTAGCTGGGGATTTCCTTCGTCGTCGGAGTGCATCTGCCCGAACCGCAAGGAACAACCAACTGCACACAAATAAGCCAGTTTGTTTGTTGTTTGTTTTAGTATCCAGAAGCCATGAGTTGTCAACCCTTAGGCTCGGTATTATGGATATCGCAACCTTTTGGCCTTGATTCCATTGTAAATACTGTAAATCTAGGAGAAATGTGGCTTTTCTGCCTACCCCTGGAAGTGAACCTGGACCACAAGGAGTTCGTCACCCGGTCACCGCTCAATCCAGGTTTAGCCAACTACGCTAGAGAGCCAGTAAATAAGCCAGTAAAACAGTTGTACACGCAAAACTCAGCCCTGGCACAAAGCTAAGTCCAGCTGGTGAACACAGAAGAAAAAGAAAATAATTTATATTTAACAAAATATTTGTTGTAGCAACTGTTTATTGTTGCTCTCTTTGCATATTTAAGTAGTAATTTATCGGCCCATATTTCTGTTCATTGAAAGACTTTTTTGTGTGAGGGTGCTTATTGACTCTTTATTATTGAAATAATTCATTGTTTTTGTTTAGTTTTATTGGTTCATTCATGTTTTGTTTAAAAATGGCTTTTACATGCATGCTGATATTATGTAGTAATTGTATAGATTTTTTTTTTCTCCATTTATATAAGTAACACTAATGTCCTATGTTTTACATTCTGCTTACATTGTTTTGTATGGAATGGTCTTTTAGAATCAGTTTGTTTTATGTCTTGTGATTGTGTCCCTGATGTTTTACACTGGCAGACTTGTGATTGTGTCCCTGATGTTTTGCACTGGCAGACTTGTGATTGTGTCCCTGATGTTTTACACTGGCAGACTTGTGATTGTGTCCCTGATGTTTTACACTGGCAGACTTGTGATTGTGTCCCTGATGTTTTCACTGGCAGACTAGTGATTGTGTCCCTGATGTTTCACACTGGCAGACTTGTGATTGTGTCCCTGATGTTTTACACTGGCAGACTTGTGATTGTGTCCCTGATGTTATACACTGGCAGACTTGTGATTGTGTCCCTGATGTTTTACACTGGCAGACTTATGATTGTGTCCCTGATGTTTTACACTGGCAGACTTGTGATTGTGTCCCTGATGTTTTACACTGGCAGACTTGTGATTAAAAAAGCCTTATCTTATTTTAACAGTTAGTCGACAGATTATCCTTATTGCACATGGAACCGTTCAGTCACTAAGCACTTGAATCCCATCCTTAGGAAATTCTGCAGTATTTAGGGGCTTACACCAATAATTATGTGGTTTTTTTTTTTTTTTTTTAAAAATATTCTTTCTTGTCTTCCTGCATGGTGCTCTCTTGTCTGACCACACACCTTTTAACATGTTGTTCTTTTAGTCTGGTCACTGTTGCAGATTCAGTCATCACTTGGTTGATGCAAACGTCAATCAGCAGCTTTACCTGCAAGCTGATCAGCTTTCTTTTCCTTTAGTTTGTATATATTGGTGTATTTTATTTCTATCTATTTTTCTTCTTCTGCAAATTAATTTGGTAAACTCCTTCATAATTCTCTGTTTATTGTCCTTTGTAAATGAGTTTCTTTGCATTTTAACATAATTGTAATGGTATTGGCCTCTTGTTTACGTCATTAACCAGGTGTCCAGTGTAATTGTATTTAAATTTATTCTTGTCAGTCTTCTTGAGGGCCTGGTCTCGAGCATACGTTGGTGATTGTGGCTCATAAATTGTCTTCATTATTTGATATATTGAGAAAACTTATATTGCTTTTATTATTATTTCTTTTGCAGCTGTTTCAGTTTTGCTCATTTAACTTTCCCTGTTCCCCCTCTGATGTTGATATATAATCAATGATTTCATTTGTCCTTTTTTTAATGATGATTCTAAAAAGTGATCTAGTAACTGTCAGCAGCCCAGTGTTTGATGTTTTCTCCATCCTCCTTCAGGGAGGAGCCAGTGACCACATTGTTAAGAATGCTGGGCTCTCATTTGAAAGACCCAGCTCCGAATTCTCTGTAAGGTGATGGAGTTTTTTTTTGTCAGGGGCTTAAATAAAATCCCCAACCTGCGCAGTTTGTGGTGACCGCACTCGCCATGTAATCCTAGAGCATCATGCTGGAGACACCTCTGTCCACCCAAACAAATGGTGTATCATCATCAAGTGCCCTGTCGACTGGGCAATCATGACTCTCCACAATCTGTTATCTGCAGCTGCCTGTATCAGTTCGTGTGTTAACGCCCCCTTCATACCATGATAAAAGGCTGCCAAAAGTCTTCTGCCATTGTCTTCCTCAGTCTCTCTTTCCACAGATCTTTCTAGTGCCTCATACAGGCAGTTATGACTCTCTTTAGTTTCTCTATCATTGCTCATAGTCCAACATTCACATCCATACAGAATTGTGTATTGACCTCTCTTTCTCAGTGTGATAACCTATTTCTCTTAGTGTCTTCGTTCATTGCATGGTGCTTTATCCATTGATAAAAACCATGTTAAATGTTTGTTTGTGTCTGTGTGCATCTTTTCTTTCCCTTTGTTGAACTGTTTGAACCTTTGTTGACTATTCATGTTAATATTCCACTGCACACACACACACACACACACACACACACACACACATTAACACACTGTCTCTGTAAAAGAATCCTAGGCCAATGATAGTTTCATAAAGTTAGTGTTCTGATCCCCCATGGCAAAAAGCAGGTGTTACTGTTGTACTATGATGACATATGTCTTCATTGCTTCTTTAATGGTTACTTTTGTGTGTGTAGTGTTTTGGTTTTGTTTACCTGCTTGACTTATTGCAGTCCTTCTTGACTTATTTTTGCAGTCTACATTGACTTATTTCAGTCCACAATGACTTATTGCAGTCTGCATTGACTTATTGCAGTCCGCATTGACTTTATTGCAGTCAGTATTGACTTATTGCCGTCCGCATTGACTTATTGCAGTCCACATTGACTTATTGCAGTCCGCATTGACTTATTGGAGTCCACATTGACTTATTGGAGTCCACATTGACTTATTGCAGCCTACATTGAATTATTGCAGTCCACATTGACTTACTGCAGCCCACATTCACTTATTGCAGCCCACATTCACTTATTGCAGTCCACATTGACTTATTGCAGTCCACATTCACTTATTGCATCCCACATTCACTTATTGCAGTCCACATTCACTTATTGCAGTCCACATTGATTTAATGTAGTATGCATTGACTTACTGCGGTCCATATTCACTTATTGCAGTCCACATTGACTTATTGCAGTCCACATTCACTTATTGCAGTCCACATTGACTTAATGTAGTACGCATTGACTTACTGCGGTCCATATTCACTTATTGCAGTCCACATTGACTTAATGTAGTATGCATTGACTTACTGCGGTCCATATTCACTTATTGCAGTCCACATTGACTTATTGCAGTCCACATTCACTTATTGCAGTCCACATTGACTTATTGCAGTCCACATTCACTTATTGCAGTCCACATTGACTTAATGTAGTACGCATTGACTTGCCTTCTGATTAAACCTGAAAGAACTTTGCCTTTTAACGGAAAATGTGTAGTTATCCCTGCAGTAGCTGGATACATAAGCAAAGTCCCGTGGTAGGAGGGCAGCTCTACTTCTTCTTAGAGATTCACTGACTGTAAACACCAGCGGAAAGTTCTGGTTGTTGTTCGTCCACTTCAGTCTTGTTCCAGGACTTGAGTTTTGTTTGACACATCTTATTTACACATCTGGCTTATTTCTGTGCAGACTATTGAGTTCACAGCTCTTCATCCGCTCCATTTTAAAAAGGAAACAGCCCAGTTAGACACCCTTTAGCACTTGCATGTAAGGGGGCAGGAAGCTTCTTCTCCCTTACAGTATCCCTCCATTAACCTGTATAGGGAGGCATGTTAGCTTAGTAATTAATCAGTCAGCTATTGTTTAATCACTTGTAATGCCAGTTGGTTGAGGGCCTATGCTCCTTTCGGGGATAGAAAGGCAGAAGAAGAGAAGAAGAAGAATGCCAGTTTACCGTCTAAAACAAAACAAGATTATAAACAGCTTATCCCTTGTTAGTTACATATACAACATGTGTACTTTTGCATTATGTATGAGCCTTGCTAATACACCGGTAATTATTACTGTAATATATACTGTTATTACTCGGCTGTTGCTGTTACTCATATCTTATCTCTCCTTGAGTTTGTGCCTTTATTGATGTTAGTCATATTGTTACTGTTGAATTAGTGACACTTAGCAAACTTGTGACCTAGTCTATAATGAACTTATCTTGCACATAAAGCTGAATGGAAACATCATATTTGGTATAGTCGTTTCAGCTGTTGGCCAAAAGCCTGGGTTTGGTTGTTAATGAGTATGGATGTGTTAAGTTAGTTGCGTATCCTTTACAGGACATTGCAGAACCAAACCCCAGCATGTTTTGGCTGTTGCGGTTTTTCTAGACAAACTTACGTCTAGTAGTTTGCCAGGCTTTCTATACGGTCGGCTTCAAGATATCACTGTCGAAACCAACGCAAGGCCCTCAGAAGGGAACTTGTGCTTCATGGTTTCATTGGGGTTTAAAAAATATATGGTAAGAACTGTTTATGCCAGAATAAACAAGTTCAGGGTATGGGTCGGAAAGTACCTTAAGCGCTAAATTTCCTAACCTGAAGCTAGCTAATTCGTGTTAGCTAATTCGGTTCTTCTGGGTATGCAGATGGTTTGATTAGAGGTTTACTTTAGCCAGTGAATGGCTGTGTATGTAGTTGCAGCATTGTCTGCATTCTTGTATGTTGAGGAAGGCCTCTCTACCCGCAACGATAATTTTGTCCAGAGGCTTAACTTCATAGCCTCGCAAGAGAGGGCTGGCTGCCAGTCTGTCACAGAACTAAAAAACAGGAGACAACAGGCTTTGCCACTGCATGTTCACGTTTTTTTTTTGGAAACACGCAGATTTGTCCTGCAACCTGAAAATATTGAGCATGTACTCCCAACGCTCTTGACTGTATGCTGCTATCACAGAGGCCATATGGCCGGTTCTAAACCGCAGTGAAAACAAAACTTCATGGCAGGTGGCTAGATTTAGGCTGCACGATAGCTTCATCAAGGCTACAGTGCACCGGATATACGGTTTTCTGGCGGAAGGATCCTAGAAGAAGACACGAAAAGATATAAAATCCGAACGAAAAGTATATTAGCAAGCTTCACAATATAACAAAGACAAACAAAACGTGAACGTTGCGGCTATTGAGCCTTCATCGGCACATACAAATGAAACAATACTACACAGATACACAAAATCACTTAGCTGGTATCTCGAAGCAGCCGGAAGACATGTGCATTATCTTGGAAAGGCTGACAACTTCTAGTTTCCGTTATGGTAGATTTTAAATGTAGAATAGCTCATGTATAAAAAAAAAAAAAAAAAAAGGATTTTACAAAAATGCAGAATATTCTATGCAATATTTCTTTGTCAATTGAGACGAAAAGAAGAATTATTAAAAGCTTTCTTAATCCTATCCTGAAATACGGAAGTAAATCGTGGACAGTTGGGAAACTAGTGGAAAAATTATTTAGAAGCTGCAGAGATGTGGTTTTATAGACGAATGATGTGAATACACTTTATAAATAATTAGAATAATGAAGATGTCTTGAAAGAAAACAAACTCACGAAAAGAACTGATTGCCCTCATCAAAAACAGACAATCTGCATTCTTTGGTCATGTCATAAAGAGGAGGAAACTGGAGTATATCGTGACAGCAGAAAAGTTGGAGGGGAAGAGAGGCAGAAATAGACCGAGAGAAAAGATGCTAGACAGTTTTACATCATGACGGGAAAAAATCATCTTATCAGAGTTGAATGAAAGTACACGCGACAGAAGGTTGTGGAGAGACATGACTCCCAACGCAACACGACATGGATTTTTTTTTTTTCCACCGTACGCTGAAACGCTACCTGGTGAGACATGCTTATAAAGGACATGTGCTACTTATTAATAAAAGACCACAAGATTTTAAATTGTAACTTGGGAGGGGGAAAGCTAACAATTTTTTTTTTTTTTTTTGCGTGTCAAAACCTAATGGCATTACCCAACAAGACAGCGGTATTTGATTTTATTTTATTCAAGAACCGACATCACAGCACTCGGGGCATTCCCATAAGCGCTCCGTCTCCATCTTCAGCAGCCAGCGAAGAGTTCCGATACTAATGGTGCCAGTAGCTTTCTGATTAAACGTCCGTCTTGCCTTTCCTCTGAGCCTCGAGCTCCTGCCAGAACCTCTCGTCACTCCCCAACTGCATCAATCTCACCAGACTGTGGTGATCCATCTGCTCCTCCGAATTGTACACGCTCTCCCACAAGGCAGTAACCACGTCTGCCCTATCATGTTGCAAGACAGCGGGAAAGATCAACGACCGGTACTGCTCCGCCGCCCAGTTGGCCACGAAATGTTAGTGGTCATTTATTGATTGGGAGATTTTTACAAGAATCCAATTTTTTAGCTGTGCTTATATTAAATGTTGATTGGCGTTCAGAGAGTCTCTAGTCATTAAACAAGGAAGCTCTGAACTAGCGAGCTGATGCCTCTTGGGGGCCCCTTCCAGTATGTCTGGGGGCGCAGGGTGCCTAGGCCGCCAGCTTTCGACACCACTGCCTAGACAGATGACTTGCTACGCAGTCTGCCTGTGTGCAGGTTGATGGTTACACCTCCCAGTGATGATAGTCAATTACTGATAGTTAGGTGGTTTTGCATGCAAGTGCTACTTGGACCTGGCACTGTCGTTTGTTCGAGAGTAATTCCAGCCACTTTTTAAATAACTGCAGATCGTGAATTTGAGCCACTTAAAAAAAAAAAATAGCTACAAATCATGACCCGTGAATTTGTCATGGTTTCTCAAAACTGCCTCAAAGAGTTATGCGGTAACGGCAGTTGGGGTAGTTGGTACGCTTGAGTGCTGTTGACATGACGAGTTATAATGTAGACGTATTGATCCTGCGTCTGTCTTCATCCTCTCGTCCCTTCTTCAGCCCTCTTTCTCGCGTATGCGTCTGTTTGGTGTGTGTCTGCTTGAAATGTTTGGAGTTTTGTTTTTATTTAATTACTTGTTTCTTTTTGAAAGTGGTCCCGGTCGCGTTCCAGGATCCCAACTTGGGGGAGGTGGAGGGAGAAAGGATAGACCTATTGCTGTAAAAAGCATGTCATAAAAGGCAGCCAGTTAGGGATTTATTGAAATTGGATGTGTTGGTCTGAAAGGAGCAGGTAGCACAGCTTAGCTTTAAACCACAACACAACGTGCCAACCGCTGAACTATTCAAGGCGAACACAGGCACAGAAGAAGAATATTGAAAAAGTTCTACCGTCATCAGTTGTCACTGTTTATCAGCACATGTCGGTTTTCAGTTAGTTAAAAATGTTGTTATTGATCTCGCCAGTTATATATATATATATATATATATATATATATATATATATATATATATATATATATATATATATATATATATATATATATATATGCACACACACACATATATATTTTTATAAGTAAACAGACAATGTAATTGATCGGTACTCATTGAAAGAAGTAGAAGGATAGAAGGACACTAGTACACTTGTTTCCATAGCGAGGCGCACAACGCCGTGTGGAGGTGACATGCTCGATTCCCAGGCACGGTAACTAAAGCTATGTCTAATGTGTCAATTTTTCTGCTTCTTTCTGTAAGTGCCAATCAGTACATTGTCGGTGTATATGTTTATATGTGTGTCAAGCGCCCCCCCCCCCCCCCCATTTTTTTTATGTGTATTAACAAATTTATAATATTGCTCAGGGATGTGCGGGTCTGTGTTTATGTGTATGGAATGAAGAAAGAAAAAGAAAAAAGGTGGGGGGGGGGGGGGGGGGCTCAGTCTGTGCTGTCACAATGGAATTAGTAACGTTGTGAGGAAAGTTATCCTCCTCTGTAGGAATGAAAACGCAATGTTTTATTTGTTTGCCGAAAGAATACTTTGGAATTTCGTTAAAACATGACTCACACTTTCATTTTACGGTGGCAAAATGAATAGAACGTAGCCCTTTCCCGATTTTCCCCGACCCACGTTTGCCAATTACTTTGTCATTCCTGCCGCTATGTATTTACAAGGTGATTGCCTCTTGTAACAGTATCCTCTTTCCACTATCCTCTCTCGTGGCTGGAGTCAGACACGAATCTTGCAAAATCGAATATATTAGCACCCATAGTGTAAACAAAAATAATATTGTGAGGGATTTGTAAATTATTTCTCAGCTTGTGGAACCGGTCCTGTTGTATTAAAGCACACCAGATCTTCTTCTTCTTCTTCTTCTTCTTCTTCTTCTTCTTCTTCTTCTTCTTCTTCTTCTTCTTCTTCTTCTTCTTCTTCTTCTTCTTCTTCTTCTTCTGCTGCTTCTTCTTTTTCTTCGCCACCTTGTACCTCAGCGAAGTTTCGAGGGGAGATGTAACATTCGTTGATGAGCAGTCAAGAGAACTTAAGATTTCCGAGGTCTTCCACTCGTTCTATACCCTAGGTAACATTTCAATGTGGCTCGCTATAGCAGATAGTACCAGAGCCTTCTTGTTAGGTGTCCAAACCACTTCATTTGTTGTTCTTTGGTGACCTGTAAGACTGGCTTTATTCCTATCATTCGTCTGAATTTGTGATTTCGTATTCTGTCTTTCCTTGAAACTCCTGCAACACTTCTAAGGCATTTCATCTCTGTTGTCACAAATTGTTCTGATAAGATTGACTTTAATACTCCGGGGCATCTGCTTGTGTGTCAACAGGGGATGATAGTTGCCCCATTACTTGATTAGCTTTGGTGCATCTCGGGCTAATTTATCTGCCCATTTTGCCATCGGATGTGAAAATTGCCCCCAAATACTTGAATTCCTCTGTCATGAGGCGATGTTTTTAAATTTTTGTTTTGTTTTGTTGGTCTTATAAATTGTCTTTCTGTCTTCCATTGTCTCTGTCTTTGTAGTGTTTATTTTCATATTATATTCCTCCCCTCTGTTATTAATTTGATTTAAGTGGTTCTTTAGGTAGCACACTAGATCGCTGACTTGATATCCCTGAGTTCATATATGATATATCAAATAGACTCCACGATCCGGTAGTCGACCTAGTTTTGTAAAATGAAAATACTTGTTAACTGACAATGTTTTTTTTTTTTCTTTAACATTTTAAAACGTGTTTATTGTTCATTTACAGATCATCTTCACTTCTGGCATGATCTCCTCCTGAGTATGTCTCTAAGTGTTGTTAGGGTAACAACTTCCATTCTGTTCTGGTTGATGTAACGATGGGTGACTCCAGCATGGTTTTCTTGTCTCGCTGCTCTACTTGGTACACCCATGGTGTGCAGTCTATTCAGTGATTTTCCACGAAGCTGAAACCCTCACAGCGTTTAGTCTCTCGTATGGCGTTGATGATGTCTCTCCTGTCCATAGAGGGTCCCATTCCTGATAGTTGCACTGCCAGCCAGGGCGTCTGCTTTCTCATTGCCTTTCACACCAGCATCCCCTGGGACGAAATTAAGTATTTGATATAACGTGTACATGAACTGAGTAAAGAAATGTGAATTTTTTGGGGGGTACTTTGATGTGTCTGAACGCAGAGTCAGGGATCGGCCAGCAGGATTATAGGTAGAAGTTACTGGGTAATGAAGAAGAGGGCAACCAGTGCACGTATGGGAATGTACGAGTAAAGTGTTGTTAATTTGCTTATTTATTCAGCATAAACACCATAGAGTATGATAAATACACTGTAATGCTGTGATTGAGACTCCTCGGTGCCTACGTGCATATTGTGTTGGGAAATGCATAGACAGATAGACTGGCCGGTTCTGCACCACTTGGTGTGAACTGATGTATGACAAGCTAGATGTTATGAGGACTCTGGGGAACGAGTGAACAGTGCGGAAGCGCAAATAGCTCATTACGGTCTGAGGAAATGGCTCTGCTGGGAGTTACCAGGGGATCTGGCCGATGCTCTACACTCAGAGGAAAGGCGAGACGGATATACAATCAGACAGTTACCTGTGTCATCGGCATTTTGGGACTTTTCGTTTGCTGCTGAAGATGGGGTCGGAAGCGCTTATGGGAATGTCCCGAGTACTACGAATAATTCAACATTGAACATTCAACGCGTATATATTTACCACACATTTGCCGAGGGAGACGGAGCATATTTTAGTATAAACTGAGTGCTAGAGATTACGATTCTTGTAACCGACAACATGAGAGATACAAATCCAACGTAGTGCAAGCCTTGACAAAGTCGAGAACCGCTTTAACGGAATGTGCGGGTAAGAGATTAAAACAAGCGAATGACTGCTAATGTATGCAATTACTATTCCAGCGGAAATTTGATGTGCACTGACGAATACCCAAATACGCAGCGCTGGGAGTTAGTGCGCAGCAACAGTTGACTCCATCCTCAAACGCCTCCAACAACCCTCTCCTCTCCAGCTTAGCTAGAGCAGCTCGGCATTGTAATTGATTTTACCCGAGGCTTACTCATAGCCGCAGTGCCTCGTCCTGTACACGGTCGGTAGTGCAGGCTGCCGGCGCCCTGCCGGGTCGTGTGTTTAAAACTTGCTATAATCGGGTTTGGTACTGACACGGGGATAGGGGGCGATTGGGGCATTGTTATGTGGGTTCAGGGGGTGACAAGTAGATACAGCAGTACATGGGTATGTATTTTTACCTACATTTCTTTTTCAGATCCTTGGACATATACCAAACAGGGCGCATAACACACGAACTTTTCCATAAGAAATAAAGGGAGGGTGATCCGTTTCCATTAAAAAAAAAAGACAATGATTAAGTTATTGGCATGTTAGGGGATTGTTTGTTCAACAGTTCAACATCATGGCTCACGGGTGCAGCCCATTAGTGCTCCTTTCTACTTCTAACTCAAGCCTGAGTGAAGAATCTCAGCACAGTGCACGAACTCGTTGCACCTGGGAGGATCCCGAAATACATTGGGTAGACTTACTCCAGGTTGTGCCCGGGCAGCGCCGTTAGACTACTCTTTTCGATTTCCAACTGCCAGTGTATTTTTTTACGTGGCCAAAAGTGGGAGTCGCCGTGGTGTAGTTGTTAGATGCTCGCCTGCGGAGTGGAAGGTCGTGGGTTCTGGTCCTGACGCAGCCAAAAGGACTTTGCCTACTAGGTCCACCCAGCCTTGGGTTGGTAGCAGCTGCACTCCTGGGAACTAAAGGCGGCCGGCGTGATCCTGACCACATCACCCCCCCCCCCAAAGTGCCGATTGGTCTATAAAATATAGGTCTGCCCTATATGCCAATAGGCGTAGAAAAGGGTCCTTTTACTGGCATATTATACCTTATGGTGGTTGTCTCTCGGTAAATATTGCACTCATGAACTCAACGACGCAGCAGTGAAATGAACTCACTACCTTCATAGCACGAGGTAAACGGCTCGACCACTTCGCTACGTAGACTCCATTTGAGATGTTAAAATAATTGAAATTATCCATAGGAAACAAATTTGTGACAAACAGCAGATTTCTGGAAAGCTTAATTTGGTTTATTATGTGATAGTTGCAAGAGAGAAAGCATGGAGACCACACGTTTTAGGGGTGAAAAATAAATTGAATTTTTGGTTTGGTGGAGTAATGAAAACCTGATTTTGTTTGTGTGTGTGTGTATGTGTGTTGATTTTTAGGTAATAGACATTGTAACAGACATTGACGTGGGTTTATGGACACTAGAGACATTTGAGAGACTATATTATTGAAAATGTCCCAAATACAACAAATCAAGGCACAACTTTTGGCCAAGAGAAACATCGGTGCAAGTCAAACTTTACGGGTGGTTGGGTGAATCACAAAAGACAGTGAAGTTCATACTAGAGACAACATTGCAGATATAGATAATTTATTTCAAGCGAACGAAAAAAGAAGAAGAATTGTAAATGTATGGCTGACATTGAACACAAAAGGGGGAGGGGGAGACCTGGGATAAGGAGGGGTTGTGTAAACTAAATATTTGAAACTTCGTTTTTGTGATACGTTTAGGAAAAAAAAAACATAATTGAGACTAAAAAGTATCCTGGGAGGAATCTAACACATCAGTAGTTTTCATCCGTAAAATTCCGTTCATGTGTTGACAACTGTGGGGGGGGGGGGGGGGGGGGGGGGGGGGGGCAGATAAGAGAATAGCAATACGTAGGTATGATTACACTCAATAGTGTGAATCGGCGTCTGATGACTGTAAAGATGAGCAGGTAAATTACAACTCAGTGTGATCAGATGTTACGTATTTCTTCCTTACTGTCTCGAGAGGTGGCGATTGAGTCTTTGTTTGTTAAGTACATCGTTCATAAAAGACTGATCGGAACGCTCAGTTGTTTTGTTGACGTCGTGCCCATTCCCTGCCTCGAGCTTTGAAGTCGCGATGGTACTTTATTAATATCCCACCCCAGATGACGTCACATGACAGTCCAACATTTTAGAGGGTGGTAAGACTGGGTTTCCCGGCTTTTTGATGCATTTAACGACCACCAAAACATCTTTAACTGGCCCTAACTCCAGCCCACCTAGGTCCCACGAGTGCATGCAGGTTATCAACTACCCCCTGACCTGTGGATTTCCTCTGTTTGGGGTAGGATATTAAAGAACCGCCGCGACTTTTTGTATGTATTAAATCTCTTGATATCAGTTTTACTGCAGTCAGTACTTTGTATTTGTAGTATATACCTTAAGTTAGAAAAAAAAAAAAACATTTTTGCGCCCTCGGCGCATCTGGTGTATGCACTGCCGACATTATTAGAGATCAGTTGTCACGCGATTTGTAACATCTCGGCCTCGGCGGCACTCTTCCGAATACCGGTCCCAAATTACTTACTGTCCAAAACATCCCTTTTAGAGCCTCAAGGGGTTCAAGGGGTTATAAAGAGGTTATACAAAATATTAGCTGTTAACCACAACACAACGTGCAAACCACTCTTTTAAAGAAAAAAAAATTAGCCCGCCGGAGAATCGTAGCCCGATCACAGGCGTAACAGGCAGAATGCATATCAACTGTAGTAGCGAAGACGTCGGTAATTTTGTTCAAACGAAATTAGGTTCACCCGAAATTATATATTTAAAAAAAAAGAAAGCATAGTTCGTAGTGTTCCTTTCCATATTTTGAACTACATGACCTCTCAAATCCCTAACTACGACCTCTTGATACCCTGAATGGGATTTTTTGTCTTTGAATAATTTGGGACCGTTATTCGGAAGAGTGCCCATCTCGGCTACTGCTTGTTGGTGTTCGTAAAACATTCCTGCGGCAGAAAGGGTGGAGTGTTTTACTTGCTACTTGCATGTGTTTAATAAAAGCTGTAATATCGCTTGTGTGATCGTCGGCGGCCAGGTCGCCCATTGACTCGCCGGTGGACGACTTCGTCGCTAGCCAGGGCAGTGGTTGGATCTCTTTCCTTTGAACGCGTCACCACTGCAGGAGTTCTTTCATGGTTCTTGGTGACGTGCAGCCCTAAGCCGTTTTATGGCGTTCATAACCTAGTCACAATTATAACCTGAAGCTTAATGTTAGGGAATGCTGTTTGAACGTAACGATATTCCCCCTCCCCGTCAAAAAAAAAAAAAAATGATGGGGATGATCAAACCATTTGATCTTTTGTTTCTCAATAAATTTGATGCAAAGTGTTGTTCCTTCAGTCTGTCTGATAATGTCTTTTCTAGCTTTGTCTCGGATAGTTAAGCTAGCGCCTTTTCTCAGGCATCTCATTATCCAGGTGTTAGATTTGTATGTTTAAAGATTACTGAATGTAAAAGTGTCTAGTAAATGTAAAACAATATCGTGAGTTCAGGTCCAAACAGAGCAGGACTTTTTTTTAATTCTCCAAAGACCTTGGCTCCCTAGGCCACCTATCCTTAATTGAGTACGAGGTAAGGTCATGGGAGGTAAAGGTGGTCGGCATGATGCTGACAGAAATACCCACCGTGTGCCGGTTTGTCTGTAAAATATAGGTCAAGAACTATAAGCCCAATACGCCTAAAAGCGTGGAAGGAATCCATTGCTTTTCCTTACTTTCCGACGTCAAAGAAATGTGGTTGGTTCTGCAACGTCCTGTAAGTAAACGCAACTCACTTTGGTGAATGTTGATTTGGAACTGATAGCGAAATTCCTTCCTTTGTATTATTGCTAACAGACAGGCCGTAAATGATAAAGTTTACATTGTGACCTTTGGGTGTGTTGTTTAATCCCACCCATTTTATATGTCAGCCGACGTCTGCCTTTACCTTTCGCCTGCCTTTGCATTTCGTCTGTCTCTGTAGCAGTGTTGCCACTTTGGATGCTTTACATCCAGATTTAGATGTTTTTCGTTGCATTCAGAGGTGGCGTTTTTGACGTTTAGATGGTAGATGTTTTCTAGAAGTTTTTAATTTGGAGTGAATTTATCAAATCTAACCTAAGAAACAATATGAAATTGGACCTTTTAAATGCTATCTTGACAATAAAATTCGGCCTGATAAGAGTAGGAAAAGGCTGTTCCACTTATCAGCTCCCTGATTGAGTATTAAAAGAAATTGGAACAGCTAACGCATACCAAAGTCATTTTGAATCTAAAGCTTCAAGTTCATCATCCAAGCTAAGTTTATCCTGTGGATCTTGTAAGGCAGACTTCAGTAAAGATGAGGACACGATTCTATTGAATAAGTCATATCAATTGCTATGTAATTTGTGACTTTTTCGATTTGAATGTTTTTTAAAGATGTTTTCCACGCAAATGTAGATGTTTTTAGATATTTTTTTTAACTCCGTTTTGGATGTTTTTTGTCAACAACAAAAAAAGTGGCAACACTGCTCTGTAGACGGCCTGAGTTATTTGGCTTGTTGAGGTCACATGAGGGCGTCAAGTATTACCTGAATTGACGTGCTAGTGTAACTGTCGCATGCGTACTTGTACGCTAGATGCACTGTCCAATGTTGTACACATGTACATACATCAAGCAACACACCGGTATATTGAAAACTTTTTTACGTGTATTTACCTCAGCGGTTTGATAGAAATAGTATATCTGTGTTCAGTGGCGTAGCCGTGATTACCGGCGACCTGACGGTTTTGTTGGGTGCAGTGTTTATCAACCCTTTCCCGCCCGCAGCCCACCGTAAATTGTTTCACGGTCCACCTGATAGAGGAAAAGAAAACAGAAAACTCTGTGTTTGATAAATCCTATTTCACAGAATTACAGTTTTCAGATAATGCTGCTTAGAGGCTAAATACTATGGTGAATGCGACTGAAGCGATGTTTCTGATAAACGTAGCACTGCAATAACATCCATTCGATCTCTCCTGTTTCGATTTTATTATTGATCAACCTTAGAAAGTGTGTTCAGACAAATAGGAAGTCACTGAGGTGTTAATCCTACTGACTGGAAGAGAAACACCACTCAGCCCATCCCATTCCTCTACCCCTACAGTTTGTTAGCGGGCAGAGGACGGAACTTGAGGAGCCCGAGCTGCAGTGGTCCCATGCTTATGGCCTTGGCCACGTCGCCACAGAGAATCCTGGGGGCAGTTTGCAGGCATGTGCAGCGGTGTTCCTCAGTAGTTTTACACCTGCGGCCTACGAAAACCGGGGACACAATCCCGCGGCCCATGAAAACAAGGGACACTGTCCCGCCGCCGCCCACCTGACAGCTAACCAAACATGAAACAAAAACACGTGTGGACAGCAGCTTGTTACATTTGATGTCACGCATGAAACATTTTCAGCTATTGCCACATCAGCTGCTGCTACTTGAAGGTTAAATATGATGTTTATGACTGGAGATATGTTTCTGATAGGCGAAGCGCTACAAAAACGTTCATTGGATTTTCCCCTTTGATGTCTCCTTAGATCTTTTCAGATACATAGGAAGTCTTTCAGGTTTTAATCCTACCAGCTTTGAAATAAATTGGCGTTAGGGTATGAAAGGAACAGAGAAAAACCCTACCCCCCCCCCCTGTGATATTGGACTTTCCCGGGAACTCTCCACGAAATCTGGGAGTCCATGAACAAAAAGAAAAGTACTTACACCTGCCCTACCTCGTTACATAATTTAGGACAACAGTTTATGCGGCCCAAAAGGATTTTTCCCGCAGCCCACATGAAGCCACTGCCCACGAGTTGAAGAACACTGCTGCGCAGCACATCTGGCAAGGCTGTGGTATTAAACCTGTCTCGGTAAGGTTCCTTCCATAGGGTCTCGGTATTATTTCAGTGTTAAACTTCGGAAGAATGCACCAAGTAGAAATGACAGAATTTGTGATTCACGCACCTCCTACCTACATGCCAACCTCAGCTACGCCTCTGGCTAGGTAGGCAGCTTGTGTCGCTTACCCGGTTCACGTTTGGACTTTATCCTGGCTGATGAAGGCAATCCTGTAAACAAGAATTTGTTATTGGTGAAGGGGCAGGGGGAAGAACGCGCTCCACACAAACGGCAGACAAAAGTTATTTCCCCATACGCGTGACAGTTTTTAATATTTGGTCAAGCCGGTAGCTTGGCGTTTCTCTCTCTCTCTCTCTATCTCTCTCTCTCTCTCTCTCTCTCTCTCTCTCTCTCTCTCTCTCTCTCTCTCTCTCTCTCTGCTCTCTCTCTCTCTCTCTCTGCTCTCTCTCCACCTCTCTCTCTGCTCTCTCTCCTCCTCTCTCCTCTCTCTCTCCTCTCTGCTCTCTCTCCTCTCTGCTCTCTCTCCTCTCTCCCTCTTTCTCGGCATTCTTGGACAAGAAGAAAGTACTTGTTGGTCATGGTAGTTGCATAAGCAGCAATGTTAATGGTAGTGTTTAGTATAGTAAAGCCTAGGGGCCTCGGCACATTGACGGCTCATTTTAAGGGGTCGACTAAAATAATTATGGTATGGAGATTCCCCTCCCCAAAAATTTACAAGAGGACTATGTGGTTCCCCTAACCACGTATAAGACTTTCTCTTTTTAAATATATATGATCTATTTAATATTTTTCAAGAATATTATTACATTTACTTGTCATTGTTACGTAATCAAAAAAAAAAAAAAAAACTATAAACTAAACAAAGCCTTGTATGTCCATACCTTTGTAACATTATTAGTCACCCCCCCCCCCTCCACTTCCCAAGGTGTATTTGCGGTGGTGTTCATGCAGCAATGGACATTAATTTTTCTTTCTCCTACCTTCTTTCCGCCCCTCCCCCCCCTCCCCCACCGAAAAGGTTTGACACCGGTCGGTTATTCCATCTAAATATGGGTGGCAGGCCTACAGAGTAAATCCTGGATACCCTGTTCAGTTATAAGTAGGACATTTGAAACCGGGCTACTCCAGCTTGGCATGACCCGCAGTAGTCCTGTGCGGGTAAGGATATTATCATATTGCAACTCGGCCCTTTTCCCTCTTGTTAATTAAAATGGTATTTTCTTATAGTGCACTTTGTGAGATTCGCAACATATACAATATTCGAACTCTTCTTCTGCTTCTTCGTGTTCATCCTGGCAAAAAGTTCGGGTGGTTCGTCCACTTCTGGACTTTAGTACTATTCTAGGACTTATGTTGGGCATTCATACCCATTTTACGAATCTGCCTTAATTGTATGCAGACTGTATGTTCCTGGCAGATGCACTCCGACATCGAAGAAAGCACGCCTAATTAGTCTGCTTTTACGACACGATTGTTAGATGGCAGTGGGTCTGTCCCCCCGCCCTCTCCAGCTGTGGGATCCCAAAATCCACACGGGGACTACCAGAGTTAATTTATCCTGTTACCAAGATTACCCCCGCCCCCAAATCCCTTTCCACAGATATCACTATATCACAGGAAGCGATTAATTTCAATAAAACTACTTTGCAGATGGCCGCCGTTTATCAGTCAGGCTGTATGGAGCTTTTGAATTGGTCGCTGACTGTTGTTGCCACGGCTGCCTAATTGTTATTCACGTTGCGCTATAGGGCTTGTGAGATTGTATTGTCGCCGCGCATGAGTGTCAGTCTGCTGTTGTATATCATTGTTTGTTTTCCCACATAACTGATAGCACGGGAAACATACCATGGGTGGTTACTTGTGCACTGTATGAGACGCATACTTTCCACTACATGTGCGATATGAACAGTAACAAATGTGAACGAGGGGCGCTGTACGGTTGAGAGGGGTTTCCGGATTTGAACCTGTGTAATTCTCCTTCTTAAAATGTTAAACATCCAAATAATAAAACATACAATAAACTAAAAATAAAATAATGTTGAGCATCCCCAAAAACAAAAACAAAAACACCAGAGATACAGCCAGACTACCAACAGGAAAGTACCGCCACGACTGTGATACAGAGGTTCAAGTTATCAAGAAAGAAGCAGAGAAACTTCTAAATACCGGGCGTATTTCTTAACCCGTGGTATTCCTGATACATGCTAGAGAGGTACTTCAGGCACTCTAGTCTGAAAAATTACAAATTACTAGATATACCGACCCTACTTTACAAACTAACTAACCGATTTAAGGTAACGGAGTTCCTGTAAATGAGAGAGCTGATAAACTAGCTGAAGAAGATGCAAATGAAGAACAAATGAAGAACAACCTGAGGCCAGGCCCCAACAAAAGAAGAGAAGAGTCAATCAGCACCGAAACTGGCGCAAGACAATCACTATTTATTGGACAGACCAGAGCAAGTCATTATTCTACGCCTTGGAGCAGGGTACATCGACTTCGCAGCCACATGTAGACAAAATTTGGCGAATCAGATGTGTGCACATGTGAATTGGCACCTTTGAAACCAGATCTTGTCCTCCAAGACTGTCCTGAATACAACATATTAAGGCTTAACATCTGCCAAGAGAAACGCCAGTTGAAGCCAAACTTTGCTGGTCGCTGAGTGAATTACAAAAGACAGTGAAGTTCATACTGATATGTAGGTGCTTTACTAGGGGAAACAATGGTAGCATTCGACTAGCATTCTCGAACGGGGAGCTTTAGGTTATAATTGTGACTAGGTTATCTGCGCCATATAAATTGGCTTAGCACTGCACGCCATCAAGAGCCATGAAAAGGACTCCTGCAGTGTTAAAGCGATCAAAAGAGAGACACCCAAGTACTGTCCCGACTGGCGACGAAGTCGTATGCCGGCGAGCCATTGGGCAACCCGGTCGCCTGTGTGTTCATACTAGAGACAACAATGCAGATACAGATATTCTATTTCAGGCAAACGAAAGAAAAAGAGGTTAGACCTTTTTAAAAAGGGCCTAACCATGACTCCTAAACCAGCTGCAGTTCCCTTGAGAGTGCTCCACTCATGACAAATACGGACTCGAATTTCAATTTAAATGGGGAAAACCTGACTGTTTGGACTATTTGGTGGCTTAATTAGGACCCGTGTTTCATCAGGGCGGTGACCTTTGTTTAAATATTCAGCGACGGTTTTATCTGGAGTTCACCAGGTACGTACAGCTAGACATTGTCTAGGTCAAGTGCGGCTTCCTCGGCCTACTAAGTATATTTGTCCTGGCAGAGTTGATTCGTAGCACCTCGTGGTCGTGTTGTATTTGGCAGCCACCTACTTGGGTAGTGGTTCTGGGGTCCATACCTTGTAGCCTGGTGGGGTTGTTTTCGTGAGAGGTGCATGGAAGCAGAGGCGTTTTACATTTACGATTGTAAATTAGGTAGATTAGGTGTGATTCTGATTGGGAATGGTGTTATATGGGTCGGAATTTGATGGTTCGGGCTCCTTGACCCCTTCTCCACCGAAATTCTGGTGAAAGGGCTGAGCCGCCCCTTTTAACCTATGTAGAAAACCATGTCCGGATCCCCCCCCCCCCCCACCACCCACGTGATTTTTTTATGTGCCTCGCGCCCGAAAGGGTTGAATGCATGCATAATTAGTCTAGTGTGTTCTTCTATCTTTCTACTTCTTTCTGTGAGTGCCGATTAATACATTTTCTATAACTTTATTAATATATAATATTTAACGGCCTCAAGGGATCCCCCTCTGTTTATTTATGGGTATGCATAATGAGAATACGACAGTGTGCTATACTTCCTCATCTTGGCATAATGGATCGGTTGGTATGGACAGTTTTACGCCAGCGGCAAATCAATCATAGTGATGCTTGACTCAGACTTATATACACTTATCGGGTGTCAGTGGCAGGTTTGTGACTGTCAATTCGCTCGCCTTTACTGTCCAAGACATAATTAGCTGGTCCGAGTTTTAGACTGCGTCGACCTGAGAACCAAGGTCAGTTAAAAAACTAAACACACACACACACACAGCTTAAGACTCGCTGCTGATTTGAATCAGAGATCTTCGGGTCAAGTCAGAAGCAGGCAACCTACCTCTGAGCCACTTCGCCCCTACATTATTATCACGGTTAAGTACCTTGCCGACTGGTGTGGGCGATCATTCCTCTCCATAGTATGTGATTTCCACCAGCATTCATAACCTCATCTGCTGACATTCATCCATGTGATGACCGGAAGCTGTCAATAATTTTTCTCGCATTACCTCACTAAGGCATTACATGGGTTGACAAAATTCTGGAAGACCTAGACTTCGCCGACGACATAGCACTCCTGAGTTCAGAACACACAGACGCCCAAGAAAAAATCAATCGACTCCAGAATTTCTCAGAACAAATTGGACTCCAAATTAACACCACAAAAACAAAAATTCTAGACCTTACCAACAGTTCAGTTGATATCACGCTGAACAACAACAGCCTTGAAAAGGTCAACAGTTTCACTTATCTAGGGAGCAAGATGTCATCTACAGGAGATACCGCACCAGAAATACCATTTAGAATAGCACTGGCATCTAGTGCCTTCAATAAACTGTCCAACATCTGGAAATCAAAGACACTTAGCAAACACACAAAACTCAAGATCTTCAATTCTTGTGTGATTCCAGTACTAACCTATGGATGCGAGAGCTGGAAATCAACGAAAACTCTAGACACAAAATTAGACAGTTTTGAAAATAAATGCCTTAGAAGAATACTAAATTTCAAATGGTCAGATTTCCGAACCAATACACAAATAAGAATCCAGGCAAGAGTATGTGTCTAATTTTATACGAAAACGCCGCTGGAACTATGTCGGCCACGCCCTTAGAATGGATAAATCAAGACTTCCTTGCCAAGCCCTCATTTGGACACCACAGGGGAAAAGATCTCGTGGAAGACCAAGGGAAACCCTACGAAGAACTATCATCAGGGAAGGCTCACTCATGGGCCACTCAAACATCCAAGACCTACAACAGATTGCAACGAACCGCCATGCATGGAGAGTCATGACCTCTGCCCTATGTGCCGCACTCGACACAGGAGGAAAGACTAACTAACTAACTAACCTCACTGTATCCCTCTTTCTAAAAACCTTTCCTGTGGCTACATGTTCCAGTTTCATCTCGCAGCATGGTAACAAATTAGGGCTGTCTCTTTCTGATGTTTGTGGTACGTTTTCCTCGGGCCCTCGTCTCTTTCCAAATGTCTGGGTTACTTGGCTGTCCAGGAAATTGTGAACATTCTTGTGTAAAAATCGAATATGAATGTTGAATGTTCAATTAAGAATTGACATCACGGCGCTCGGAACACTCCCACAAGTGCTTAGTCCCTATCTTCTGCAGCAAGCAGAGTTCCAATTCCGATAGTACCAGTACCTACCTGATTGTATATTTGACTCATCCTTCCATTGAGTGTTGAGCGTCGGCCAGATCCCCTGGTAACTCCTCGCAGTGCCATTCTCTTTAGACCTTAATGATCTATATGTGCCTCTGCACTGTTCACTCGTTCCCAAAGGGCCCTTACAATATCTAGCTTGTCATACATCAATTCACTACCAAGTGGTGCAGAGCCAGCCATTCTGTCTGCCTGCTTATTTCTCAACACACCGGCATACCCTCGAGAAAATATCCAAAGGATGCTAACCACCCGGGACCTCTGAAGTGATGCTTGAGACTTTATAGGAAGCAGAATTTTAGAGCGCTTTCTTACATGAAATAGCTAGTTTATTGCATATTAATAATTCATGCCGTGCAACTAGAGTGAGCTCCACCAAGAACTTGCTGCATGATGATGATGAGAATAATGATTAGCTCTGATTAAAGGTGAAGGTAAATTTGGGAGATGTGAAGCACCGTCATTGCCCAACGTTTTAAACCATAAGTGCTCTGCCACCAGTACAGGCAGCTTACAAGAAACAGTTCGCCTATGTCGCTGTCCGCACGCATCTCCGTAGCTACAACGACGTGCCTTCCATTATTTTGTTTTGATAATTTTGTTTCACGGGTCTCACTTCTGAAAGATGCTTTGACATTATCGCCATCATCAGCACCATCATGTGCCAGGTATTTATCTCTTTTGTCTTCCTCTTGCTATCGTGCCATCATCTCACCGGTTGTTATCAAGTTCTCATTACTTTGTCACTTGTTCTATTCAACACATGGAGACTGAAATGCTCTTTTGTATTCAGCCTTTGTTCCAGATGTGAATTGTGATGGTTGCCAGATTAACATCAGTATCCAGTATCCGTTCAGTTAATATCAGTATCCAGTATCAGTTCAATTAATATCAGTATCCAGTATCCGTTCAATTAACATGAGTATCCAGTATCCGTTCAATTAACACGAGTATTCAGTATCCGTTCTCTTTTGTCCACAAACCCGCGGCAGTACATGTTAAAAAACAAACACTCAGTCCATTCTTTGCTATTCGACCCAGTCCGCGGCGATACACGTTAATTGATGAACAAAACCTGCAGTCAGTCAGTCCTGCTCCGCCCTGAATATAATTTTCCATTGCTGCCGGCCTGTGCCTTTCGTTGTCCCCTGGAGGATCGATGTTAACAGTAAGATGACAGGCGTCACGCCTAAACCAGGTACACTTTTAGTGCCTCATTTTGATTCACGTTTTTGCATGTTTTTTTGGGGGGGGGGGGGGGGGGGGGGGCGGAGTCGTACGAGACAGTCTGGTTCAATCGTTGCGAACGTTGTTGGTAATTCCAAAGTGCTGCGTTCGATCCCAGCTGCTGGCTGTGTGACAGTAGACCGCCTTGCCTTGGTTTTCGATAGTGGTGACGAGAACCTACCGTTTAGAAGGCAATGGCAAAGTGCTGAACGTAAAATTTCCAAGTGAAATCACAATTAGCAAAAATAAATAAATAAATAAAATTGAAATATTCATAATTTGCCCTGCGAACACCACATATGGATAATTTCTTTATTTCGCTTTTTTTCCCCTCTGTCAGTTAACTTGGGAGATTACCTGGAGAGGATTGGTTATAAAATTGTCTCCCCACGAGTTAAAACCAAGTCTGACAAAAGGATTGAGGAATTGCTAAATAATGCGGAACATAATTGCTGTCATAATAAAATTTTCACTTAATGGTAATCTGTTTCACGTTAATGTGGTCTTTAACACCCCCCACCCCCCACCCCCCCCCCCCACAGCTGTACGTCAATTTACTATGTAGTCATTGTTTTCTTAACGTCTCCTGACATGGCTTGGCGTTCATTAACTGACATTGATTTAAATGTAACTGGCATTTGTTAGTACCTTAGTTAATTTTCAAAACTATAACCATAGTTCCTTTTCTGATTTAAAATGTATTGTCTTGGCCCGACAGTCCATATATATGTGCATTTGAATATAGGATTACAGCTGACAACAGTAATACTATTCCATATGGTTTGACTTTCAATTCAGCTTTAATTGTTGATATGCGACCTATTTCCTTCGCGACATCTTAGTTGCTAAGGTGTTTTGAGAATCGCACTGAACCAGAATTGTTGACATTAGACGTAGTCCGACCTAGTTTACTAAGATGTTTTGACTTTTATCCAGCTATCATTGATGACATTAGATGTAGTCCGACCTAGTTTATTAAGATGTTTTGACTTTTATCCGTCGTTGTTGACATTAGATGTAGTCCGACTGAGTTTACTAAGATGTTTTAACTTTTATCCAGCCATCATTGTTGATGTTAGGTATAATCCGACTTAGTTTACCAAGCTGTTTTGACTCTTTCCCAGATGAAGACCCACTAAAAGGCCTAGCTTTTTTAGTTGAATGTTTTGACTGTCCCAATCAACTTTCATTGTTGCCTTGAGATCTAGTCTCTGGGCAACATCTTAGTTTACCAAGATGTTTTAACTATCGCAGTCAACCATCCTTGTTGACGTGAGATGTAATGTCCGATGATGAACTAACCCTTTCTAACTCCATTCCCCCCCCCCCTCTCTCTCTCTCTCTCTCTCTCTCTCTCTCTCTCTCTCTATGTGACAGGCACTCCTTATGTCTCATGAACAGTGTTTTCTTTCCCTATTTTATGTTTGATCTTAGCTGAACACCTGGCTAGCTATTTTAATATGCAACGCAGTATTTGATGTATCTGTCAAGTAATATACTCGAGTTTTTTTTTTTTTTTTAACTGGTTATTCTCGCACCTGGGCATTTACTGCTAACACGTTCAAGACAAAAAGAGTTTAGTGCACAGGTGGTGTCGTTTTGTTATTTTCAGTTGTGAAGGAAAGGATCCTTTAAGTGCGTTCATCTTAGGGTGACTACTAAATCTCTGGCCATGGCTAGCAGTTGGTCTATGAGGGAGGCTCCGAGAGGCGGAGAGATTACTGCTCTTTTGATCCGGCAGCTTCTGCAGCTTGCCTTGTTCCGAACGTACTGGTGTTACCTTTCCTTTGGAGCAAACAGGGCATGTCGAGCGAGGTATCCTGATACAATGGCACCGTACGATCTCCCTGCCCAGGTTTTGTGCTATGGAAAGGAGACATTCGCCATGAGCGGTGATTCCCGTTCCTCATCCTAGCACAATATGTGGTTGTCGTCTGGAGAGACAGAAAGTGGCCAACTTAAGATGTCTGGTCTCAAACAGACGTTAGCGGTCGTGCCTCTCTACTCTTTTCTGGCTATTGATATTTGATTGAAGTTGGTATTGCATAAATTATTTGCTGCCCAGTTCTTTGTGCTTTTTACACAACACTGTCGGTCATGAACCCTTGAAGTAATTGAACAATTTATATCCAATTTCGTCCTTTTTAGGACAAAATTTTTTGTCATTTGAAGCCCTACTCTGGCCAAATGTCTGAACGCGGTTTCTGGGACCTCTCCACGGCGATCCTCATCCACATGGTGGCACTTTGTGTCATCGGGTGTTTATCGCTTGTGTGATGTCCTGGTGGGGTAGAAATTCAGTTCAGTTCAATTCAGAAGTAATTGAAGCAGTATGATAAACCCATTTAGGAATGTGCTGATAGGCACTCATAGAAGTAGAAAAAAGAGGGCACAATAGACAACATGAAAAATCAAAAGCTTTAGTGAATCACACCTTTATGGCTCAACTCAAAAGAACTTTGGCAGTGTTTTTCCTCTTGATCTCTCTTACACTTCTAATGCTACTTGAATCCATCTATGATTCCCTTCTCTACTGTTATAATTGGTCGTATAAGGGAGTATGCAAAAAATCGCTTCGCGAATTTAGAATGATAGTTTTGTAATTTCTCTTGTAGACTACTTTTATGTTTTATTTGTATTTTTTTTTTTAGCTACTTGTTCTTAAAATTTTCTTTGTTGATAAAGACTTTGTTCTAAACGCTGTTTTCTGTGCCTGCGTGTGTCTTTTGTTGTAATTGTTGAGGAAATGAGTTCTCTGCAGTACGGCTGTGACAAATAACATAGAAAAAACACGAATTTTGCGCCAGCTTTGCAAAATACAAAGAGCCTTGTGGTGTCAAGCCTTCATTCACAAAGAGAAGAAACAAAAAACAACACAAATAAGGAAATAATGTTGAAGTAAAAATCATTAAGATATTTAAATATTATATAAACGAATGAAACAAAATATATGTAATAGCAAACGACAGAATTATGTAATATATACGTTCCTGAACCGCTCGAATATTATATAATTTTGGAGCGGGATAAGTAAGTAGACGAATTGTGTTTATCGCTGGCGTTTTTTTCTAATGCCCTAATTTCTTTACTCTTTCTCTCTCTCTCTCTCTCTCTCTCTCTCTCTCTCTCTCTCTATATATATCTATATCTATATATCTATATATATATATATATATATATATATAATATATATATATATATATATATATATATATATATATATATATATATAGTTTGCTGGTAAAAGCTTGCCTGTCGCCGCAGTGCTGTTTATTGCATTGTGTTCTCCAGTTTTTCTTCTTCCATCAGAAAAACTTATCGGGACGCTATCATCATCATCATCATCATCAGTTTCCTCTTCTGTCGTTGAACATTTTGTGATTGATTGCTTGATGGGTAGCAATGGCTATTATCATTCCGTGTCGACGTAGAAGCTCTTTAATGTCATCAATCCATTGTATCATAGAGCGGCCTTTTTTCACTTCAGATCTTTTCATGGGTAGCGCCTGTGTGAGTAGTTGTTCTGCTTGCATTCTTACTAGATGACCAAACCATTCGATCCTCTGTTCTCAAGTAGTTTTATAAAAGCTACCACGCAATCCAAACCTCCATTGTACTGTACAGCTTTTTCGAACAGGCCAGGTTGCTTTTCTGTTAGCCTCATACAGTTGGCAGAGTTGGGGTGTTTGGGTATTTCCCCCACTTATATTTCGCATTCATTTCTTCTCATGAAAATCGTGCTCCCTTGCAGTCCCCATCAACAACATCACATGAGTAACTCTGGTCGTCGAGTGAGTTAGAACTGCAACAATGAGTTGTATAAAATGTGTCACCGCAGGCCGTCAGTGCGTTCGTGATGGGTAATCGCCTCATTGTCCATCGATCGCTCAGCCCTGGAGCAAAATGATCCCGACACATCTGCACCACCAGCCCGGGTGCTGCTGGCCGCTGAAAATAGGTCAGGCGCTGGGACGGTCGCCACGGCTGGGCATTGCTTTGAACAGTCAGTCAGACGCCGGCTCCGCAATCAAGGTTGGATGCAATAGATCTCCAACACGCTCTGTCTTTTATTGTGTCACTGTTGCTAACAATGGGTTGTTTAATGTCGACAAGGCGCTGTCTCTTTCACGATGGCCAGCCCGAGCTCCCTATCGGCGATTCCAACTGGCTCATGTGAGCCAGGCATGTCCAAGCCGTTGATTTCTTTCGCTCTGTTCACGATCCCAAATTGTCTGATAGTTTTGCTAGATGTCGGGTCATTGTTTCCAGTTTATCAATATGTTTTATTTAATACATTCTGCACGATTGCCATCGTTTTATTCTCAAGTATCACTCTGGTTCCGGTATTGAAACATTTACAAACAGTAGCAGTTAGTTGTCCCGTTCCCGTTACATCTTTTAAACAGGTATGGGTTCTTTCGTGATATCATACCCCCAGATGACGTCACATGACAGGCCAGCATTTTAGAGGGTGGTAAGACTGGGTTTCCCGGCTTTCTGATGTTTTTAGCGACCCCAAAACATCTAGAACTGGTCCTAATCCCAACCCACCTACGTCCCACGAGAGAGTGTAGCCTGGGTCCCACGAATGCATGCAGCCTATCTACTACCCTCTGAAATATTAGACTGTCCCGTGACCTATGGATTTCCATTGTTTGGGGTAGGATAATAATAAAGCACCCAGGTATGTTCTCACGCTGCGTCACCTGGTTGTTTCACAGCCAGTGAACGCGTATGCAGATGGTCATCCTCAGAATAATGGGTATTTCCCGATTTCTTAGCCCACTGGCGTGCAGCCGCAGCAGCTATGTGCATCATTGGTCGCCAGCGCGCATTGATATTTTCCCAGAGCTCGGGGTGGTGTGATGCCTGTGCGATTAAATGTGTTTCCTCAACAGAAGTGTGGAAACGGGGAGTAATGTAGATTTGCTGACAAAGGTGGCAACGGCCGAGCCTGGCTTTATTATTGCGTTTCAGAGATTCTGGTGTAGGCTGATGGCCATTCGTTAGCCACCTTTGATGTTGAGTGTCTCACTCGTGGCTGTGGGTTGCCGGGTCAGTGACCTGCTTCTGCCCACGACTCGCATACCGTTTGTTAGCATTGATCGGTCTGTCTGTCTGTATATCTGTATCTACCTCTCTGTTTTTATCTTCTGCTCTCTCTGTTTCTGCTTCTGTAACTCTCTCTGTCTCGTGCTTTCTCTAATTTCTCTCTTTCTCTCGCTTTCCCTCTCCATCTGTCTCTCCCCCTTTCTCTCCTTCTTTTGCATGCTCTTTCTCTCTCCGTCTTATTCTCTCTCTCTCTCTCTCTCTCTCTCTCTCTCTCTCTCTCTCTCTCTCTCTCTCTCTCTCTCTCTCATGCTTTCTCTCTGGCATGTCAGCAGCAGGTCCTTCAAGGGTCCTCATAGCTTGCTCTGCACACTTTACTGTTGCGGCCAGGTGTCTTTTCGAAGTTGTAGGTAGAGTGGGCAGGTCTGCAGAATGTGCTCAGGTGTTTGTGGTCCTGTCTGACAGGCACACTGTAGGGCCTGTACAATCTTTATTTTATACATGTGGTTGTTTAGCTTGCAGTGTCCTGTTTGTCTCATTTTCCCATGGGTGTCTGTCAGAGAGCATACACTATGCTAGATACTTTAATAAAGGCAAAGAAAGTATTTATTACAAGAAGGCTATGCTAGAGATCGGTCATACAATTCAGTCAAGAGCAACAAATAAGATGGTTTTGTCATCTTATGAGAATGTTCTGGTAAAGACTGCTTTACACAGCTAAGCTAAAGAATTGTTAGAGGAAGAAAACTCAGATAATGGAATGACAGCAACAAGAAAAAAATTAAAATGTTTGCTAGTAGCTGTGATGATAAATACAGTTTAGGGTTCATGATTGCCAGGAAATGGCAAATGAAAGTAGAAAATATATACAACAGTGTGAAGGAGACAAACAAAGTTCTTTGGTCATGTGATGAGAAAATGAGTACAGGAAAATATTGTGACAACCGGTAAGATCAACTGGTAGAAGATGTAGAGCAGGGCTATTCAACTAAATTTCCTTAGGGGCCAAAGGGTGGAAAATGGTGATCGTCGCGGGCCAGAGACCTGAGTCTCAAAATAGAAAGATCATTGATACAGTACAACTTCAAGTGATCAGCAGGCCATTTGCTAGACTACTACGGGCCACATTTAGCCTGTGGGCCGCCAGTTGAATAGCCCTGATGTAGAGGCAGACCAAGAGAAACGATGGTGGATGGCTTAAGACAGTGGCATCGAGGAATATGATGATAAGGGTTCTTGAAGTAATTTATTTGCTCTTTGTTTGTGAACAGTTTATAGACCAGGACCCCTTCATGCAGGACATCATTCAGTATCATAGATAAGAGACAGGGATACATGGCAAGGCACTTGATGATAAGGGTTCATGAAGTAATTTATTTGCTCTTTGTTTGTGAACAGGTTATAGACCAGGACCCCTTCACGCAGGACATCATTCAGTATCATAGATAAGAGACAGGGATGCCTGGCAAGGCACTTGATGATAAGGGTTCATGAAGTAATTTATTTTCTCTTTGTTTGTGAACAGGTTATAGACCAGGACCCCTTCAAGCAGGACATCATTCAGTATCATAGATAAGAGACAGGGATACATGGCAATGGTGAAGCACAGCCCAGTGAGCCAGAATTCGACCAGACCCTCATGGACTATAGCACCAACCTCCTCCACTCCGCCAGAAGCCGATGAATCTGTGTCGCATACTGTGACTGGAAGTGAGTCACCCTGTCCGGTTCTGGTTGTTGTTGTTTTAACTCTTGTTGTTCCAGTGAAAAATCTTTTTAACTTATCTTATAACAAGCAGCTCTCCTTCAAAACAGCTAGTACTGTGGAACCTCCGGATGTGAGTTTACCTGGATATGAAGTTCACAGATACGAAGCTAGGCCCGCCAGTCTTTTCATTTTTGTTTTACCCCGCAGAATACAAGGTGAAATACAGACGAGAATTATCTGCATTATCCGAGAGCATCTCAGTAACCTTTAAATGGATACGGTCACGTTAACATTGCATAAGGAGGAATTAAGCCAGTCAACAAGGTACTTGATGATGATGGACTGTAGCAATATGGTCGGCAGTAACCCCGTCTTCTGCAGCCAGCAAAAACAGAAAAGCTGGGCTACTATTTTGCCCATTAACCTATTTAGTGACCTCTAATAAAATACATTTTATGGGGGAGTCTGTAAGATGCGGTCAGCATCAAGCAAGCAGCCTTTATTTCCCAGGACTCTACCTGGTACCCATTCTGGGCTGGGTCGACCTGAGAGCCAAGGTTATTTAAACAAAAATAGTTTGGCACCATTAGGACTTGAACACATACAAAACCTTCTAACTGCAGGCAAGAGTCTACCCGCTACACCACGGCGGCTCCCTATATAGATATATAGATTACAATAAAGGCAGTGATAGAATTTTGTGAAGTAACTTTCTGTTTAGCGTTCGCAGTGAATTTTCCCTTTAATAAATTCAGGCCTTCATGGAGCTATTGGGGAACACAGACGCAGTAGTCGCTCATCATCGGTGTCCTCAGGTGGTTCCAGCACTAACAGTGCAGAAGGGAATGATGCCGTTCGCCAGCATACACAGAACAGGTTGAATGGGATCAGCTCTTCTCACCTGCACAGTCAGGACCTGGCTCTGGAGCAGTCACTGGGCTCTGGGAATATGCCGACCATGGAGAAGAAAGATCCGTCAGACATTCTTTCTGGGAAAGATGGCAGGCTGGTGAGTCATTTTTCTGTCAAAAATTTCATTAACCCTGGTTGCCCAGAGAACTTGTCCCAGAATTTGAGTTTTGTGTGCATATCTGTTTTACAGTTCTAGCTTATCTGTATGCAGACTGTTGCTACATTGTCTCTCAGGCAGGTGCATTCCAACATCAAAGGAAATACCCTTAATTAGTCTACTTTGATGGCATGCTTGTAAGGAGTACAGTGGGACCATCCCCGCTTCCCCTGCCCCTAATTGGGAGCTCACTAGGAGAGTTGGATTATTCAACTTGTCCTTTATACATGTTCAGTTCCTAATTTCACCAGCATATACCAATAAATAAGAAGTTCTGTAGCCTAATTACAGCCAGTGACGAGAGAAAGAGAGAGAGAGAGAGAGAAGAGAGAGAGAGAGAGAAAGAGAAATGAAGTCATGAAAACCACTGATTTATTTCTTTTCTTTTTACAGCTAATGCAGTCACAGTCGCTTCCCGACCTGGAACCAAGGGGAACTAGAACATCCCCTGAAATGTCCGAACAGTTTGGTGCTAAACTTGGCAACTCTGACCTAAGCCCGTTTGGTTATTTCATGGGATCACAGAACAGTTTGGACACACCAAGTGAGACCATTATAGAAAACTGCATGTTGGCTATGTTTTAAAATTCTGCATGTTGGTTATGTTTTTGAATTCTTTAATTTCTGCTGATTGCTTTGTTGTGTACAACATTTATCTGTCTGTCACTCTTGCTGTCTCTCTGCTGCTGTCTGTTCCTCTGTCATATGGTTGGTCTGTCAGATTTCTCTGGCATTTGCTTTGACTATGTCCCACTCTTTTTTATGTCTTTTACAGGCTGTCATTAAATAGCACTTTTTTCTGCCCTCTTTGTCTAATATTTTATGTCTCCTCATTCTGTTTTAGTTGCTGTGCCTGCCTGTCCTCCACCTTGTTTTGTCGTGTCTTGTTTTTGTCTGTCTGTCTGTCCCTTCCGCTACTCTGTTATGCTCACTGCTGTCTCTAATGATCTGTTTCGCTCCTATTGCTCTGTCTGTTATATTGTGTCTCCATGTTATACTCTTGTCTTTTTAAATTATTACATTACCCTTCCTGTAGACAAGGAGCCGCCGTGGTGTAGTGTGTAGTAGCTAGTCGCTTGCCTGCGCATTGGAAAGTTACTGGTTTGGGTCCTCATAGAACCAGTTTTTTTCTCCCAGGCCAACCCAGCCTTGAGTGGGTACCTTGTGAAGTTATGGGAAGTAAAGGCAGTTGGCGTGATGCTGACCACATCACCCACCAAGTTGTGATCGGTCTATGAAATATAGGTCTAGCCCAATATGCCCGAAGGCGTGGAAAAGGGTCCTTGTGCACTTCCTGTACACGGGTAGACATGTAACAGATTATTTGATAAGAGGAGAAGAGCTCTAACATGCAAGATGGCATCAGTGGCCTTGCAATGGCAAACATTTATCGTGGAGGTGGAAGACTTTACCTATATGGTCTTGCCGGGTAACGCTGCCATCACCATAGACTATGGTTTCTATGTCTATCATCATCATCATCAGGTGCCTTGCCGACTGGCGTGGGCGATCATGCCTCTCCATAATCCACGATCTCCTGCAGCATGTATCAGTTCGTGTGCCGACACACCTCTATGCCATGCAACAAGACTGTCAAGAATCTTCTCTCGTTGTCGTAATATTCTGAGGCATGATTGACTAGGGATAATACAGCGGTGGTTTCCAGTTGCCTTCCGCCGGTTTGTATATGGTTTGATTCCAATAGCCTTTGTCTAAAGAGACCTACCTACCTTGCAAGGCAGCATGGGGGGAGAGGTTATGGCGCCTCTTACCCGCCGATGGCCATGTCGTAGAGTTTTGAGGTATTTTATAGTTAGCACCAACAAACTCGCCTCCTCTCAATCACCATCACCTGTTTTGGTCCACGGCCACTTAATCAATATATTCGTGGCTAACCTCTATATCTAGAGGCCTTTTCACCATCCGCCACCTGGTGGACGCGCCTGGTAGTAGGACAGGTTCTACCCCAGGTGTCTGAATATAAATGAATAAACAAGTAAAGGTCCCCCTTCCACGCCTTTAGGCATATAGGCCTAGATCTATATTTTTATAGACCAATTGGCACAAGATGGGTGATGTGGTCAGCATCACACCAGCCGCCTTTACTTCCCAGGATTGCACCCGGTACCCACTCATGGCTAGGTCACACTGGGTGTCTAGGTAATTTTTGAAAAAAGTCTGGCTTCACCAGGGAGTGAACCCATGACCTTCCGATACGCACGCGTGCGTCTAGCTACTACGCCACGGTGACTCCCCATCTCACTATAGCACAGTGTTACATTGTCATCTAGAAAGGTGCCTCAAATGTGCTCTCCATTCTAAACTGTTTCTGATGTTTCTCAGATTACTTCTTCTGTTTTCTGCACACACCTTTAAAAGGGGGCTTGGCAACTAGGCTATGATATCATCCTTTTGACCGAACACATATGATTTCAAAAAGTCCCTTTGCATCTTAAATCCCCCCCCCCCCCCCTTTTTTTTTTAAACACCTTTGCAAGCATGTCAAACTGTTGACAAATTGGTGGTGTTTCCATTGAAGTCAAGAGTGTATCTGCCTGTGGGGTGAGGGACAAAATGTCTGCATACAAATAAGTCTGACTCTAAAACATATGTGCATGCAAAAACACAAGCTCTGGGACAAGACTAAAGTCTTCAAGGGGAATAACAACCAGAACTTTCAACCAGAGTTTACAGCTGGTAAACCTTGAAGGAGAAGAAGAAACGAGTAATTTTAATAGAAAAAGTGTTTTTTTTTTTTTTAAACCATTGCAGCAGCACATCATGAATACATTTATTTCACTATTAGTATTAGGTGCATTACTGCATGTGCCTCATCCGATATAAAGTTCAGCTACATAATACAGCTCAAAGTTCATTTAATTTTCACTTATAATGCAAATATCTTTGTTTACACAAGTCCCTTCAACCCATTAAAAGATAAGTTTTAGATTATTTTTTTTTTAAAGCATTCTGAAATTAGTATAAGATGTGATCTCATTTGGGGGCCGCCGGGGTGAATCGGTCTGAAGGTTGTAGGTTCAAATCTGCAAAGAGCAGGAAAAAAAAGGACCTTGGTTGACCAGCTAAAAATGAGTACCAGGTAAAGTCCTTGGAAGTAAAGGTGGACGGCATGATGTTGACCAACACCAGCTAAGTGTCAGTTGGTCTATAAAATATAGGTCTAGTACTATATGCCCAATATGCTGCAGAATGGTCCTTTGTGATACCTGTAGGTTGCACAGGTAGACTGAGGATCTCCTTATAAATTGTAAATATAGGATTGGTTTGCTAGTTAGTTTGCTAGCTGGCTAGTTTGTTTCCTGATTTGTTGGTTAGCTGATTGGGTGATTGGTTTGTTTGATTGGCTGGTTGGTTTGATTGGCTGGCTAGTTGATTGGTTGGCTGTTTGGTTGGTTTGCTAGTTGAGAAGTTCTGGAAGAGGCCTTTTTTTATAGTCCAGAGCTTTGATATTCAAGTCAGCTGAGCTCTGAAAAGCTCTTGCATTCAGTGGAGTAAGGTTGGTTTAGATGAGGAGTTCCCAAATAGATAAGTCCCACGGACCCCTTTTATTTTCAGGGGCCTGCCATAGAGTCCCTACTTAAATTTTTTTTAAAGGAGTATGTCTGTAATCTTCTTCTGCCTTCTATCCTCCATTGGAGCACAGGCCCACAACCAACTCACTGTCGGTTCCAGTGCAAAGACATTCTAGTTATGTTTTCAGGTTTTCTCAAAGTGTCCTATTCACTGCCAGCATCTTCTCTTCACCACTTGATCCACTGGAACCTATTTAATTATCTCCCAAAGCACATTATTGTTCATTCTATCATACCATTTAATTTCCTGTATTCTGCGCAGGCACCAGTTAATGAGTGTTTGTAGTTTATTAGTAATAGTTTTAGTTCTCGATGTTTCCACTTCATATAGCAGCATTACTGATTTGACATTAGAATTAAACATTTTGAGTTTAGTACTAGTCTATGTTAGAATCACAAAAACAGGTGGGTTGAGGGTTTTTCAAATGATATCATTGACCCCTTAAATTTATTTGTGTCTGCGGACGGCTGTTAGAGAACCACTGCTGTAGACACTGCTGAGGACCATTTTGCAGAGCTCTCCTTTCCCTCTCTGAGCTAAGAAACCATCAGGAGTGCTGGGTGTTCTGTAGGTAGGCATACTAGTATACAAGCAGGCCCTACGTAATTCAGCACAGCACATACATAGACAGGAGCCACTAGAGTGTGATGGCTAGACACTCACTAGCCGGCCTGGCAGTCTTTGGTTCAGATTGATCAAGGAGATTTTTTTTTCAGAATTGATTGGCTGCTAGATCAACCCATCCTAAAATGGGTACCTGATAGGGCCTTTTTTTTTCTCACATGCACAATGGTGCTCAGTAGTAGCATGTTTTTAAATGCCTTTTTTTCCCAGTGCTATGTCGATAGACATTTGGGTTTACACATAAGGACTGCCTTATATAAGCCTGGGTGGGCCATGATGTTTGCTCCACAGATTTTCTTATTTCAGTGTTGACAAACTTCATTTCAGTGTCCAGAAAGGCAGTGTGTTGGAATTGCTATAAATGGAGTGTTTAAAAGTTTAAAGAGCACAAACTCATAGCTCCAGCGACAATCCCCAGAGATCTCCATAAAAGTTGCACTCGTGAACCTAATGACGCAGCTGTGAAACAAACCCACGACCTTTAAAATGTGAGGCAAATGGCTTGACCACTTTGCCGAGGAGACCCCCCTCTGGAGTTTTTGGAGCTTGAATATATTGTAACAAGTGTGTGTCTGACAGATCATCACTTCCCCCGTTGAGTCAGCAGTTATCTATGTTGAACTTGCTGTTTTTATTACTGTGTGTTTATTCATTATCATCATCATCCTGTAACACTGCGTGTCGTTGGGTCACCAGTTTCTGTTGAGACTCTCATCTGTTCTCTCCACCTTTGGTGGTAAGTTGCAGTGGACTTTATGGTTGCATGCCTAAGGCCTGTCCAGTCAGTCAGGTTCTGTAACCAGGTCTTTCTTGGTCTGCCTCTTCTCCTGTTTCCCTCTACTGAGCCCTGCAATAATGTATTTATTGGTTGTGGTTAATATATATATTTTTTTAAATTGTGGGGCACCTTTCCATCTTTATAGATGTTTTATATTGTGCTGTAGAGAGGCATGGGCAGCACAGCCTATGGTGTGTGTAACTAGCAAGACCTGTTCACATTAAGAAAAGTGTTCCACATCTTTAGCATAGGGTTCTGAGACCATTGCTTGCCATCCCATCATGTGTATTTAATGAGATGGATGTACAATCAGAAAGTAACCGGGACTGTGTTCTTGAGGCATGGCGTCAGCCTCGAGTGCTGGGGGTCCAGGGTTCAGGCCTCGTTGAAGGCTAGGATTTTTTCACGTGGCCTTCTAGTAATTTTTTCCTAGTCTCTGGGTAGTAAGATCGGACGCACGTGAGTATTGTTGTGTGCATGAAAAATTCCTTGGCAGTTGAAAATCAAAAAGAGTAGCCGAACAGCACTGCCTGGGCAAATTTTGAGTTTAAAATCTACCCAAAGTATTTCAGGATCCTCGCCAGTGCTACAGAGTTTGTGCACTGCTCTGAGATTCTTTCGACTCGGGCTTGAGTTAGAAGTAGAACGGAGCACTTATGGGTTACTTTCCTTGTGCCATGATGTTGATTCATTGTATAAACCAAACCATACTGGTACCATCGGAATTGGAATTCTTCCATTTGCTGCTGAAGATAGTGCTTATAGAAGTGTCCTGCGTGCTGTGATGTTGATTTCTTGTTCAACATGTATATTTAACATGCTTCTTCTGCAATGATCAGCTTTTAACTTTTCTGCAATCATTTTTCTGGAGAAAAATTGTTTCGAAATCTTCCCAATTACTGTTATTTCCATTTTCAGAACTTGGACGTCCAATCACAGGTCAGAATAGTGTCTCCAACAGCTTTTCTCCATCAGGATTGAATCAGACACCAGAAGTCGACTTGCGGAGGCTGCTAAATGAACCAATGTTCTCCCCGGGTCCATTTGCTAATGCCAGCCAAGACATGCAGCATATGAGCATTCCTAACTACTTTGATTTTCCAAACAACTCGCCGAATATGCCGCCTTCTTCAGATACTGATCTAGGACTTTTCATGCCCAATTTTCAGCCTTCACGCTCCAACTCAAATTACGGTAGAGGTAGTTTTAGCGGTGGTTCTCAAACAGGATTCACAAATCCAAATAGCAATCAGTTCTCCTCAAATTACTTCAACGGAGGGCAAGCAGTCAGCAACAGAAACAGCAGAAGTGGCTTCTATTCCCCTCCAGGAGTGCCTACAGTTTCAGGCTTCAGCAATGCTACAGGATACTATTCTCCATCGAGGCAGAGCACTGAGTACTTCACCACATCATCAGGGAGTTTCCAAGCATTTAGTTCACAGGATTTTAGCCTGCCCCCTCCAGCTCAACCTTGGCGAGGCAGTGGTTCGTCGTACATGATGGAGTCTGTTCACAAGCGAATCACTTGTGAGTCATGCAATAAGCACTACAAGTGGCCACATGTTCTTGAATGTCTTCACGTCTACTGCTTCCCATGCATGACTGCCAAGTACGATCCAGTGGACAAGAGTATAGTATGCCCTGAATGTTCTCACAAGACCTCACTGATCAATGGGCCCTGCTCCCTGAAGCTAGACTACCAGGGGGCTAAATTCATGAGAGAAGTCAATGCCTTCCCATTTAACTGCACAGCATGCACCAGGGACATGGAAGCCGTGATCTGTTGTACTACTTGCATGGCTTATCTGTGTTCTGAATGTCGCGATGGGCACAGAAACATGAATCAGTTCCAGAATCACACACTGCTACCAATTACAAAGGTCGGAAGGACGGATGATGGAGAGTATACAGCATTCTGTGAGAAACATCCTGTGGAGACCTTGTCTAAATACTGCTGTGTCTGCGAGTGCATGATCTGCTCCGTGTGTATTACTGACCATAAGCATCCAGACTATCCTAACAACATCAGTGGCAGCCATACTTTGGAGGAGATATACCCCATTGTCGTGGAAAGGCTCAACAATTGGAATGAAGATGCCCATATCAAAGCCAAAGATGTGGCTGACATGGCAAAGCAAGCCCCACTTAATATGCAACACATAGAGAGCAAGAGAAGAAGCTGCCGGAAGCAAATCGATGAATATGCTGATTACTGCAAGACTGTTGTAGAGCAGAACCGCCAGGCTGCATATGAACTGTTGGACAAGACAATTGCTCAGATGGAGAGTGATTCACTAGCCTGGACCACTACTGCAAGCAAAATAACCAAGGAGTTGGAAGCAGTGACTGCATTCAACACACGTACTGTTCAGTATGGTTCTCTTTCTGACACTCTAGGCCTGTTGGAATTGATGGAAAGTGCCTACAAGAGATGTGTGGAGCATTACTCCAGCATTATCAAGAACAATGAGAGCATCAAGATTGACCTAAAGTTTGATCCAAACTATAAAGAATCTCATGCGGTGCTGAACCAGAATTTCCTCTCCATCAGCTACTCTGTCAACGGGGTAGAGCATAAGGTGTTGCCAACATCAGGTAACTCAAGAGGGGAGCTCACTCGAGGTCGCAGTTTCTCTGATTACACCGTCGCTGGCTCCGAGAACTCTGATTGTAACTACCAGCGTTGGTCAGCTGCCCCAGACTCCATGTCCATCTCCACTTGGAACAATGTGAATGACAGGGATCGAAAGAGCGGCACCTTTATTCCACACTTAAACCGTTGCCGCACCAAGACTTCCTACATCCACATGTTTGGAGAATATGGTCGTGGAGAGTATGCATTTACGGAGCCCAGTGGTCAAGCATATCTCAAAGATGGTTCATATGTGATATGTGATACCAACAATCACCGAATAGTGTACTACAATGCAAAGCATGAACATGTACGTACTATTGGTCAGCCTCCAAATCTGCCACCAGTGGCCGAGGAACAAGAGCAGCGAAGTAACGGACCTAGAGGCAAAGGATTCGCACGCCAGGATGGGTACTTGTACTTCCCCAATCGAGTGGCAATTTGTCCCATCACTCAAAACATAGTAGCCACTGAGAGGCCACCAAGCCATGATGTTCAGATCTTTACAGTTACCGGAGAGTTTGTGCGCTGTTTTGGCGGCAACATTTTGCAGCACCCAAGAGGTGTGACTGTCGATGAGGATGGCATTATCATTGTAGTGGAGTGCAAGGTCATGAAACTGGTGATGTTCAACCAGGATGGCAGCTTCATCGTGTCACATTCCCTGACCAAGGATCTGGAGTTCCCTAATGATGTTGCAGCCAAGGATAGTAAGATCTTCATTAGCGACAACCGGGGGCATTGTGTTCAAGTGTTCAACTACAATGCAGAGTTCTTATACAAGATTGGTAATGAGAGCATCACCTACTTTCCTATTGGTGTTTCCATCAACCATCTCAACCAGGTGGTCGTTACTGACAACCACAACACATTTAACATCACAGTGTTCGATATGAATGGCACAGTGCTGCACATCTTTGAGTCGGTCAGCAAGCTGGCACAGTGTCACAACGTGGCTGTCCACCCTTCCAACTTGGAGTTGATGCTGACCACCAAAGACTGCAGCGTCTACTTCTTCAACTACGACCCCAATGTTGCACATCCTCTCACACCTCCAGCCAGTCGAGGATCCGGACACCTGGGCGCAGGATCGGCAATCGCTCGGCGCCCCCGCGGCAGTGGAAATGGGAGTTCTACAAGCTCTTCATTTTACTGATGACATTCTCAGCTTCCTTGCCAACTGATTATTTTAAATTGCCAGTTTGTTTTGTTTCAGCTTTTTGATTATGACTGCTAACGTTTGTGACTACGTTGTTGCTGTTATTTTCATATTTATATATTATTGCTTGTTTATGAGCAAGTTAGCCTTTTCTATTGTTGAATTGTTGAGTCCCTTGGACCAGTCACTGACGCAGGAGGAAAAGGAGTATTACAAGTTAGTGTCTTTATCATCCGAACATCATCTCCAGAGATTTCCGTGACTGATCACCTGTGTTGCAATTTGTGTGCAATTGAACTTGTCCCCTGCATGTCTCTTGATGTTTTTTTAATAGAAAAAAATAATGTTATATAACTTGTTGGCGTAACCTTGTTAATTCTCTTATAACTGTTAGTGTCTTTTATCTTTCACTTTTTTCCTTGCTGCAAAGGAGTTTAAGTACTTTAGTTTTATTGTGATCTTTATTTTTCATTTGTCTTTCAAGGTCTTCTTTATTTTGTTAGTTTATCTGGAAACATCCACTGTTTTGCTCTGTTTCGGTAGTTTATCTTGAAACATCCACTCTTTTGCTCTGTTTCGGTAGTTTATCTTGAAACATCCACTCTTTTGCTCTGTTTTGGTAGTTTATCTGGAAACATCCACTCGTTTGCTGCTTAGTTATTTTCAGGATGTTTCATTTCTTCTTCCTTGTTTGCCTTATGTAACTACCGCATATCAGTAGAGGGTACATACATGTTAACGCTGGATATGTTATCACCTTCTCAAGTTTTCCTTCATTACTTTTCCTGGTTTCTTCTATTTTCACCTACTTCTGTTTTGATATTTTAAGCTTTTATTTATAATTCACAAAAACCAGCCATAACATTTATGTAGTGTAAGATAAATTATTTATTTTCTTTTTCTCGTGTAATACAAACAAAAAAGAAGTTTTATGGCAGATACTTGTGGAGTCTCTTGCTACTGAAACTACTTTTTCAAATTTTTTCATTGCATTATCATTGTTATGTTTGGTTTGTTTGTACTGTATGATTAACACTTACCATAGTTACTGTCATTTTGTGAATTAGTTTTTCAGTATTTTTTTTAATCCATCAGTAAACTTTATATTTATTGTTGTTCTTATTCTTTTAAACTGGTTTATTTCGAGAATATCTTCAGAAAGTGTTTTCTATATCAAAGTAATTTAGCATCTGTACAGTAGTAGCTGATTCTTCTTTCTTGATATATCTTTTTTGTTTGTTTGTTTTAAAATAGATATTCTGGTAACTCTGCGTGGTATAAACCTTTATCAGTCGCCTTTCTATAGTTTAATGAAGTAGATAGTTACTTATTTTCCATTAATATATTATACCTGGTTCTTGTGTTCATTTTTGTATGCTTGTATGTGGACATTATATGTGCTCTTATTTTCATATTTATGATTCATACTGCAGTATCTGAGATTTGTTGGGTATCCGAAGCAGAAATATACTGTCACCTTGCTAATGTGGTTGTTAGCACTTATTCAGGCCAGTCATATTCCGAATTGTATAGTTTTTGTAATTCTGGGATGTACTTATTCTTGAATAATAGTTTTAAATTATTTGCCATTTAGTTGAGTTTAGAATTAGTGTCACAGCACTCGGAACGTTCCTATTACCTCTCCATTCACACCTTCATCAGTGGAACTGTTTCTTCTATCTCAAATTGTCAGCAGAATTAGACATTTCTTGAAAATGTTTCTCTTTTTTTTTTAACGCTTCTTTTCTTCTTTTCCTGTTGCTGCAAAAATTCAGGATGTTAATAGAGCATTTATTCCCAAGCGGAGCTCTAAGGGGTGCCGTATGCACTTCCCAAGGGTTCCTTCACCCCTGCTTCAGGAAAATAAATAAAAATTGAATGAAATTAAAGGTTAAGAAATAAATAATATCTAAGGGGCTCCACCAATTAAATTTGATTCTAAAAAAGGGCTTCGCGAGCGTAAAGAGTTGGGAAACAGTCTCTCCGCTCATATGTTGGAAAATATACCACATGTAGTGAAAAACTGTTGCCATCTATGGCTTCAGGGTTATGATCACATTGCCATAATACACCACAGGCAGTTTGGCAAGCTGAATGTGAAACAAGATGTAGGTTTTTACCTTCTAACGGTTTTAACTCTTTCAGTCCCAGGGCCTTCTCTCAGCAAATATTCAAGAGAATAAATTACCACTACAGAAAGTCAAAAATGCATAACTTTCAAACAGGCAAATTACGCAGCAGAAGTGATCAGTAGTAAAATGGGGAGTGACAACCTGACTTGAGGGTTCAGATTCAAGTGAAAAAGTATGATATCCATCATATGTCGCATGGGACTGAAAGAGTTAAAGTAAAGAAGTACAGCAGAAAGGAAATTAACATTTAATGTAAAGCAAAGAATGCTGTGAATTGCTGTTTAAATACCACCTTATATACTACATAGGTCACATGATTGTTAGGTGAGGTGTACAGTTGTCTTCTTGCTTCCTTTACGCTCCCTTTCTCGTGTCTGATAAATTATTTTTATGTTTAGGTTGGTTGTTGGTCATGACAAAATTGTTCAGACTAGAAAGCCTTCAAGGTTTTTGTGATTGATCTGCTAGTCAATAATACTCTTGTGATTCCTAAGTGAATGGGACGGACATTTTTGTGATTAATCTATAGGTCCCTCAGATTTGTGATTTCTCAATAGGTCACAAAAGCTTTTGTGATTTGTCAGTTGGTCATGAAACTTTTTTGTTTTTGTTTTCTTGTGTTTGATCAGTAGATGGTCAGTAAAACTGTAGTGATATATCAGGAGTACTACACGACTCTTATCATTCGCCAGCACGCCACAAGTCCTTTTGTAATTTAACATTTGATTGACCATCAAGAAAACTATTTGTGATTTGTCCATTGATGATCAGGAAATGAGACTTTTGTGATTTTCTTCCCCCAGTGGATGGTCGTGAAAAGTACTTGTGATTTATTACCGGATAATGGAGACTTCTCAGGAGCCATGCTAGCGCAGTGGTTAAGTCAAATGTTCAAATCTTTTTTTGAAGCAAGGATTTGTTTTAATCACCTTGGCTCCGAGTACCCAGGCTGAAATGGGTACTGAAAGTTTCATGGGAAGTAAAGAGGAAATTTACTGCACCACCTATCGAGTGCCATTTAGTCTAGAAATACGGTGCTATCACATATAGCCTGTATGTTTTATAATGTGAAAGACTGGATTTTTCCTTTTCTCTTTTTTAATTACAAAACACCAACAATTTTTAATGAAATCTTGAAAAAAAAAAATCCTTCTGCTTGATAGTTTCTAAAATTTATGCATTTGTATGTCTGCTTATTATTTTTTCACTTCATTTGTCAGTTGAGATTTTTTAATTCTTCAGTATATGATCACATGATTTCTAATTCTTTTTTTTTTTCCAGTAGATTGTCACTAACAGTTCTGAATCTTCAATAGATGGTCACTACAGCTTATGACATTTAAAAGATGGTCACCTTATTCTTTCTTCAGTAGATAATCACTAGGACCTGTGATTTGTGATTCCTAAATATTTAGTCATTTAACACTTTTAGTTCCTTAATAGATGGTCTTACAATTCCTTGGTAGATGGTCATTAAATCTGATGATTTCTGGCTGTCACTTTGTGGGTTGAGAGTGTGTGTGTGTTGTCCATCAAGATGATGATGACCACTCTTTTATGAGTACGAAGATGACTGATGAGGGCCCGAACAGTTTTTGGACAATGAGGTCCGGGAATGAGCATTGTGCCAGGGAGGGGATCTCCTGCAGTCGCCTTTCTGTCCATCCTTTTCTTAATCAGTCTTGCTGTTCTGTTTGCTTCACATGTAGCCGCGCCCTTGTGTAGAGCTGCACGCCATGGATTTCGGTCTTGGGAGGCAGCCTCCCAAATGGTGTCATTCATACCAAATGCTTTGAGTGAAGACTTCCAGGTGTGGTTTGAGTACTGATTGACGTTTAGCAGTTTCTCTGTGCAGCAGCATCATGTTTGTTGTTACGTAAAGCATTCACCCATAGCGTGGGTTGACCCGATGGTAAATATTATTCTCTGATTAATTATCCATGTTAACAGCTGTGTACTGTAGCTTTTACTTCATGGTTAATGTTAATGTTACTCTTTTTGTTGATTCAACATAGCTGCATTTTGTGGGTTGACTTTATGGTAAATGTTATTCTCTTGTTACTTATCCATTTCAACAGCTGTGTATAACTATGTTTATTTGTTATTGTTGATGTTCGATGTAGATGGTTGTGTAATATTGTTACTGTGTATATCAGAAATGTTTTGATGATTATATATGTGTATTATATCACTTCATATGTCAGGGTAGTTAATGGTATCCGTACGTTGATTGTAATGTTTTGAGTCATCACATTACTGGCTGTTTTATTTCTTTCTCCACACCGACTCACATGCTTTTTTTTGTTTTGTTTTGCTATTTATATTTTTGTTTTCTCATTCCAACTTTGCAGCAGGTATACTTGTGGGAGTTGGGTATCTAGTCTCTTTGGTACTCATCTTTGTAGCCTCATGTTTTTTGTAATCTGTTTTAGTTGATGAATATATGAACTTCATGTAGCTATTTTTTTTATTAGGAGCTGAAGGTCCATTATGAACAAGGACTGATTTAATCCGAACCCTTTTACACAGCAAATGCTTTTGGCCCTGATCCTGTAGAAATTTCCAGAAACTAATTTTAAAAACAATACAACTTTTTTACACAGGTCACTAGCAGTTATTTTGGTATTTAAAAAAAAAGATGTATCTACATTAAAAAATGTTTTCTTCTGAAAGCACAGTTGCTAGAACGACAATGACAAAACAAATGTTTAATATATTCCAGTCTAATTAAAGCAGTGCCCATGTTTGGCCAGGGACTTTGATACAATCATATGTAATTAGGACTGTTTCTGTGTGATTGTATTATTTCTGGGGATATTTATATTCAGTTTCCTACATCTCGATGCCTAAAACAAATTCCGACGGTATTGTATTTAAGTGTGCAGTAAAGAAATCATGCCCTACTGAAAATATATTTGAAACAAAACAAAAAAAAGACAAAAAACAAAAAAATCAGCATTACAGCAATTCATTTTGTTTTCTAGGGTTGGGTAACACATGTAGAGTTAAGGCTTTCATCCATTATCATTTCTGTTGGTGTTATTTAGTCATCTCATCTGAAACAGTATTTTTATGTGTAAAGCCCAGAAAGTATAACACAGAACAAGTTGTTAGTTATGTTCACTGTAGAAAAAAAAATGTGGTGTGGACTGAAAGCTTGTGTATTGTTCAGGCTACACTTGTACATTTGCTAGTTGTGTCTTGTTTTTGTCTTCTACCGCTAGTTTGTTTTGTTTAGCACTATTAGCACACTCAAAGCACCAGGTAAGATCCGCATCGCTTCTTTGTTTCGTTATTTGCATTTCTGGTTTTATTCTTTATGATTACCTCATAGCAAAAATCACATACTGTACGTGCATGAAAATGCATACTGAATGCACAAACACATATTGTGCGTGCATGAAAATGCGTATTGAACATGCATACAAACACATACTGTATGTGCATGCTTCTTCTTCTTCTTGTGCAGTTGGTACACTGTGTTGTGGTTTACAGATGGGTTGTGTAATATCTGCACCTTTCTGCCAAACACCTGCAATTTAAGCAAATCCTTTTATCTGGCACCCCATGCTTGTTAAGGAGCAGTGATTTCCCCCCACGCCCAGCTCCCCCTTTCCCAAAGGACCTAGAACAAACACTGAGATATTTTCTTTTATCCAAGTAATTTCAGAGTATAGCAACTTCTGTTGATCTGGTTAATATCATAGTATAGCTACTTCTGTTGATCCGGTTAATATCATAGTATAGCTACTTCTGTTGATCCTGTTAATTTCAAAGTATAGCTTTTTCTGTTGATCTGGTTAATTTTAGAGTATAGCTACTTCTGTTGATCTGGTTAATTTCATAGTATAGCTCCTTTTGTTGATCCAGTTAATTTGATAGTACAGCTACTTCTGTTAATCCGGTTAATTTCATAGAATAGCTCCTTTTGTTGATCCGGTTAATTTCAAAGTATAGCTACTTCTGTTGGTCCGGTTAATTTCACAGTATGTTTAGTTCTTTGGAACTTGAGCTCACCTGTATATGCTCATATGCATGTTTAGTACACATACACACATCTTCTGACAATCTTGTGTATACATAAAACACTTGCTACCAGACACTACAATCACACAACTAGACTGCAGGCAAAACTTATGTACACACACACACATAAATACAGGCAGGGTTTCTCATTCCTCTATTGTTGCAAGTTTAGTTTCTTCTGTGAATGCTCGCCTACTGTCGGGAAACTTCATTGTTGAGCAGGCAAGTTTACATGTAAATAGTCCGACTGTTACATTTGGTATCTGTGTTATTTCATTTTGTGACTGTACATTATATTAGTAAGCCATGTAGGTGTGTATGTCTAAATTAAACACATTTTTATTGCAATTATTGGATAACATCCCCACAGAAGGAAGGGCATTTTTTTGGGTTCCTCATGCACTTGGTCCCTTGTGGGCTTCAAGAGAGAGGTTCTCTAGCTTTTTTTTTTTTGCACTTGATCCTCTCAGAAGACCTAAAGAGAGATGCTCTCGTGCACATGGCTCCTCTCTAAAGGACATCTAGCGAGGGGCTTTCAGGCTCTCACACAGAGAACCAGAAGTTGTATTCTTAATAACTACTTTAAGTCTTGCGTTTTTCAGTCTCCATTTGTGGGTCACTTCATTTTGAGCCAGATCTTGTTACTGGCAGTGTGGTTTAGAATGCCTCTCAAAGATGATCTCAGATCTTTAGAACTTAGAGTCTGATGTTCTTGTCAAAACTTTGCAGAAAAAACAGACCAAGATGGGTCCTGCTTTTCACACCATCTGTGTGTACTGTGCATATTTTGTTATGCCTGTATTGTCTTGACCGCACAACACCACTTAAACTATGAGTACAGATGAAAAACAGACGAAGATGGGTCCTGCTTTTCACACCATCTGTGTGTACTGTGCATATTTTGTTATGCCCGTATTGTTTTGACCGCACAACGCCACTTAAACTATGAGGAGGTTGGTACCTGCCATGACACGGTACCTATTTAATGAGAATGGTTTGGTGTGAAAAAAATCTCGAAGATGGGGACTGAAACTATGTACCACAGTCAGCATATGAATGCTCTAATCACTCTGCCATTGTGGCTGTAACACTGAACAGTGAAGATGGAATAAAACAGTGCTGGGGTACCATGTTTCTTCATTGTTACTACCATATCACTGACAGTTCACTTTCTGCTAATGCTAAATGATGTAAAGCACTGCTAAAGTGGGCCGGTCTTGATGTTCACTGTTGTCTGTCTACAAGTTTCATTCACTGTTCACATAATTATTATTGTTTTAAATCCTTCATATGTGTCTTCACTGTTTGTGTAGACTTGTTGTTGGATTCATGTGTTAAGTTAAAAAGATTTCATATATTTACCTCATAGCCACATTGTTTTACGTATTTAGTTATTTAATCGTAGATTGTGTGGTACATTTTCCTTTATTTTTTTCTGCATACTTAATTTACTTTGGAAGTAATATGCGCATAATAAGCTATGAATGTGAAAGTAGCGGAGATCTTCATTTGATCAGACTGTATATACAACAGCTTTCATTTTGTGAAGTGTGATGTTTTAATTTATTCATATGCTTTAATATTCACTATCTGAAGATTATTAACAAACAAGTCACTTTATTTATTTATTTATTTAATCACTTTTAACTGTTAAATGTTACATTTGAAATTAATTTTTATACTTACCTCACTTGTTGCTGATGTGGGTTTTGTGTGTGGATTTGACATAATTGTGATGTAAAATGCATTTTTTTTTTTTAATACATAATGTTGTCGCGTTTGTGACAGGGTGAACACACCCTGTTCACTTCACATGGGCTGGATGTTGTAGAAGATTTGATGGGGTATGATCCAAATGTTATTAGCCTGTGAAGTTGTGAGCATGTCCCATTTTTTCCAATTTCCTGGATGTGACAGTATAATTTGATGGAACATTATGAGAATGTTGTTGTATGTGTGCAGTCTCATTCACTTCACACGTCCTGAATGGGACAATGATTTGATTTTCAAGATCATTTGATTAAATGAGACTGATTATTTGATTAAATGAGACGTGGTTATTTTCATGTTTTGCTAATGAAAGTTTTGTGCCAAGTACATGCATGTTTTCACCCCAATTGTAATTCCAACGTTGCCAGCAATATTCATTTGGGACGCAATTTGACAAGGAACAGGAGTAATAATTTACAGTATAGAATTTCTAGAATTTGTTGTCCCTGCGTAGCTGCTAACCCAGTTTGCATTGTCCACTTTCATGTTGTTTTTCAGTAGTTGTACATGCACAAAATATTTTTTTTTTTTTTTTTTCAGTTTGAATATGATCTTCCAAACATTGTTGCTTCTTCACATGTGTTGAACTTGTACTTTGTATCAGTGTCATAATCATATTTCATGATTTGAGTATAAAACATGAAACAGCATGGTGTTTAGTCCAAATCAAAATTGTTGAAGCTCTCTGTTTTCTAGACGTAATGTTTTTGGGGGTTTCATTTTTTTTTCCCTTCTAGCTTGTACACTGACTGCTAAGTTAACTGGGTACATCATTCCACAAACAGTGCCTATAATTCTTTCATGTACTTGCCCTGTTTGTGCCTAGTAGGATAGAGATTTGGACGCAGAATACAAGAAAGTGTATTTAAATTGGTGAAAACATTAGCTTTAGAGAAAATAGTTTGTTGAGGTAAGATGCTGCTGCTGTCTGTTGAAAGGGGTAGCTCTGATGTAAATGAGAAGTAAAAACATACAAAACAAAATGGCCTTCGAGAAGAATAGTTGAAAACAGTTACAAGGAAGCAGAAAGGCATTGTCATTCTGCAGAGAAAGTTTGTTTTGTCAGAAGAGACGGTTCTGAGTATCCTTGTCACAGTTTTAAAAAAACTTCTGGTCATTTCTGTGTAAAGCCAAAAGTTCAACATTACAGCAGAAATTTCAGTGCTTGAAAAATGAGACATTTTCCATGACTTCGATAAGTTCAGTTGAAGTTTCCACATATATATATTTACATATGTTTTGTTTCTTTTTATGGTATATCTTCTGGTCTTTCTTATTGTGCTTAATGTTTTTTTTTTTAACTTCTGTATTGTCTTCTTTCTTTTCTTTTCTCTTTTTTTTTTTTTTTTTTTTTTTGAAATTTTTATTTTTCTCTCCCCAGAGCAAATGTTTATTTTTCTACATGTTATTTATCAAATAAATTTTTAGCATTTGACAAAATGCTGTTGCAGATTTTTAGCTCATGTAACTAGCAACAACTTATCCGCATTGTTCTTGTGACTTGAAATATTTATTCTCCTTGTACTGTTAATGTTTCTGCTGCTGCCATTCTGTTTTTGGTGTGCCCCCCCCCTCCCCACCCCCAGCTTGGCTCACCATATGTGGGTGCTCCCAAGCTTGGCACACCATATGCGGGTGCTTGGTGCAAAAATACTAAGTGGTTTGCTTTACTTGAATCGTCATGACAGTTTCATGAAAGATGGAGTTTATGTTTGTGTAGTTATTGTGTGTTGGCGAGCTTCTGTTTTTGACTTTGGTGGTCATAATTGGAATTGACGTTTGACACTCAGTATTGTTTTTTTTTTGTTTTTTGTTTGGGGTCTCTTTCAACTCCTGCAGTAATTATTGTTTATTGTACCTGCATTAATGACACTTGTAAGTTGTTTGACTAATAATTACGAATTGTTTTCATATTATGCAATTAATTCTTTGGGTGTGTTTTTTTTTTTAACTTCAAATTTTTTTAACACTTTTTTTTTTTTACATATACATGGTTCTTGTTTCAAGTTTGCACAATGGTTCATGGGTGTCCAATGACATCACAATGCAAAAGTATCATGTCAGTATGTTTATATCTGTCTCTCCGTTTGTTTGAGGTGAGGCCTAGATTAATTAGATTATTTTAACATGCCTTCCATATTCAGAGGCAGTGCTCCACTGACGGGATTGTTTTAACTGTCCTTTCCTATTTTCAGACAGGGCCCCATTGAAAAGAGTTAACACACTACCAGTTTCTGATATTCTCCTCTTGAAATTATAACAACATAGCAATTTCTGACAGTGCCTCGTTCACAGAGTACAGTATCCCACCAGGTGCGTCAGTGTACACTTAAGCACCCACATTGAATCCTTTTAAACTTCAAATACACCAATCACATTGTTTTCTATAGTTACTCTATAAACCTCATGACCAGAAGTTAAAGATAGCCATGTGGTTGCCATGGAAGTTTGACTTTTACCCTATTTCATTTTTGTTTACACACTGCAGGATTGTTTATTTTTATTGTAAGATAGTGCAGTGTGAACAGGCTTCTGTTTATGATTTCGCCTTTGAATTGAGTCCTGTCAACAGATTATCTTTACTTGTTCCCTCTGAGACAGTATCATATTGACAGGTGACTCAGTGTCCTTTTCTTCTTTCATAGTTGACTGTGTGCCTTTTTCCTGTTTTGACAGAAATCCGTCTCTGCGTTCTTGACTGAAATCGAATTATTGTATATCAGTTTCTCTTTGTATGTAATTTTCTCCATTGTTGACAGAGGTTGTAAATCATTTTATAGTTTGTGTCTAACTTGTTATACCTTTCTAATTCTCCTCTTTTTAGACAGAACTCTGTGACACAATACTGTGTATCATTTTCCCCTTTGAGGCTGTGCACTGTTGATAAGGGGTCTGGCTCTCAAAGCTTCCCCCCCCCCCCCCCCCTCTTTTGTTGTGACTATATCCTTTTTTGGCAGTTACCAGTTTTTCCTGTTCCATCCTTATGACAGGTTAGAGTTCATCATTATCCTTTTTTTTGACAGCAGAGTACACATTACGTTTCTCCCTTTTTTTTAAAATTTACTTGGATCAAGTAGTGTTTATAATTTTCTTTTGAAGCAGTGCAATGTTCACCAGTTTCTCTGTTTACAGTAGCATGTTCACATTGCTGTGTAAAATATGATCCATGTTTACAGTAGCATGTTCATATTGCTGTGTAAAAAATGATCCCTGTTTACAGTAGCATGTTCACATTGCTGTGTAAAATATGATCCCTGTTTACAGTAGCATGTTCACATTGCTGTGTAAAATATGATCCCTGTTTACAGTAGCATGTTCACATTGCTGTGTAAAATATGATCCCTGTTGACAGATGCATGTTCACATTGCTGTGTAAAATATGATCCCTGTTGACAGATGCATGTTCACATTGCTGTGTAAAATATGATCCCTGTTGACAGATGCATGTTCACATTGCTGTGTAAAATATGGTCCCTGTTTACAGTAGCATGTTCACATTGCTGTGTAAAATATGATCCCTGTTTACAGTAGCATGTTCACATTGCTGTGTAAAATATGATCCTGAAGGACTGTTCTTTAACAGACTGCTCACTGCCTGTCTTGAGATCAAATGGACAGTGCATTAGTATGGACAGAGAATCCACACACTGAAAGACTAGACATTTTAGAAGATACTCGGCCCTGAGAGGGAAACATCTTGTGGACAAGTTGTTAGCATGTTGATGAGGAAGGACACAAATCTTTTGTGGGGATCTCCTGAGTGCAGTTTCATCAACTCTGGATTGATTGATTGATTCATTATGTTCCCTGAGTTAAGACATTGTCACCTGAAAAAAAAACTTGCGACCAAATTATTTCATACATGCAGTACTACCCTTTTCTTTAGTTAATCTTAGCATTTTTTCTTTCTCTTCTTTTTAAATGAATCTGCAGGCTGATGTTTTTAAAAATATCAGAATTTTGATAGCTATGTGTATGCTTCAATGTTCATTTATCTGAGTGTTATTCCTTTAATTGTTGACAACACTTCACTTTTGATACAATGAACTATTCATCATTTCAGCAACAGAATTCAGTCATGCATTTCTCTTGTTATTATAACACTTGTTGAAGATTTGGTATTGTTTCTTTAAATTTACTTTATGTCATATGGCATCTTGTAAGCAATCGTTATTAATACCTTATAGTTGTTGTAATCTTATCTGTTTTTGTTTAACTAGCTTGTTGGCTAATCAATTCATTGGTGCTGGACTGTGCCACAGGCCAGGGTCTTAGCAGAAAATTGTGCCAACTGTTTCATGTCTTTACTGTTGTGCTTGTTGTGAAAACTTGTGTGTTTTTTTTTATATAAAAGTATCTTACCTTAATAAATGCAGATTGATGCCTCAAATTGTTAACTGTGAAAGATAAAACAACATATGTTTTCCCCAGTCTTTGTTAATGAATGTTTTCATCGATGTATTCAATGATTCTATAGCAATCGACTCTCTCATTGAGGCATATCTGCTTGGAAACACTGTTAATTCTTTCTGTCCCAGGTACTTGTATCTTATTAAATATCAGTTGTCTATAGGAGTTTAATTAATTACTATCTGGGAGAGGAATAGTTAAATTAGGAGGATAAGATGGGTTAAAGTTACAAATCTGGCATAAAATAATAGCCAGGACAGTATGGGATAATGGAACAACTAGCTGGAACAGATGGAGTTAATTTTGTAGGAACATGTTTTGCGCCCAACACCTAACATATCTTTGTTCCTCTTGTCCACTTCTAAAGCACCGGTGATGTGTTTTTGGCAGGTGGAAAGTGGCCACTGTTCAGAGGTTGATTGTTTTGGGTATAGAGTAGATCAACTCTGGAACAGCATGGAAGTTCCTTGGTGGAACAGCATGGAAGTTCCTGGGTTGGGTCGGGTTATCTTCATATCAGATGGGTGTGCCTACACTGGATGGGTTTTCTGTGCTGGGATGTAGTAGTTGTTGGAAGTGATAATTGTCCCTTTTAATTTGTTTACCGTTGAAGCTTATAGGCCAGTTTTTTTTTTAAAGGGAAGAACGTTTTGGCAGAAATATATTGTTATAGCCGATTAGGAAGTAAAAATTTAACAGTTATAACTGGTTATATTGCAAATATTCAACGGTTATAACTGTTAAAAACCAAATATTTTACTATCAAATGGTTATAAAGCAAGTGTTGAAGTTAGAATTGGTTATAAAGTGAATGTTCAACAGTTCAAACTGTACAAAGCGAATATTAAATAATAATAATAACCAGAATAATAAACTGAAAGAAAAAGTGTTTTAAAAAAAAAGTATTGACAGCCTTTTGTCATGGCATGGAGGGGTGTCAACACACAAACTGGTACACACAGTTCTGGATTGCGGAGAGGATTGATCGCCCACGCTAGTCGGCAAGTCAGTGATGATGAAAGGGTTATAAAGCAAATATTCAACAATTAAAACTGTAAGTAAAGGAAACATCATTGTACAAATTATCTTATGATTCCTTTCATATACTGTTAATATATAACCACTCAGTATAAAATTGTTAGTAATACCACATGACAACCAGTAAAAGCTGAAGCCGGTTCATTTTGTCCTGTAGATGATATATAAACAACTGCTTAAATTTATGAACAAGTATTTTAAGTGTTGTGAATGGTTATGGAGCAAAGATTTTAAAATAATAACCAAAATAACATTGAAATTAAGTGGTAAGAATTGAGAGTCACGATATGCAAGGCCTTCTTTCTTAAGAGTTAACTTAGTGAGTATGTTCAGTGATGGCCAGATGTTTCAGACCACCTAGTAAATAAATAATTGATATTTTTATACTGTTATGGAATAGTGCGTCGGCTGTTATTTCAGGGCAGAGTGATTGCCTGAAGTGGAACTTCTAAAATAGTAGTGGATGGAATACTTCTTTCTTAACAGCATGGGAAAATCAGATATACACAGTGCTTAAGGTGTTCTTAGATGTGGGGTATTTCTCTTGTGAAGAACAATATTATTATCCTCAGCAATTTTCTTGCTTGAATTCTTATCTGGATAAGAGGAATTTCTGATAAGAACCATTTTTTTTAGGTCTCTGGTGAGTCGTCCTTATCAGATCTGCATTGTATATTACATGGTCTTAACCTTTTGGCCACCACTGTCTGTCAGTCTGCTGTTGTGATAACTTCTGAGCATTCAGTTATTTCTTTTGGTGCTAAACATGTTTGATTGATGTCCTGTGCTTGTTACAACATTCACAGCCACCAAGGTTAACAATAAACACCACAGTTTTTGATCATGTTTGATATGCACTGTTTGATGGTGGCAGTTTGTCATGAGAGCCAATGACTGCCAGACGTCTTAACTGCTGGGAGCCCTAATATAAGTGTTATGTGGTTAAACCGGGTGTCTAGGATTTGCTTCTGCTGCATTCTCTTCTGGGTAGTGTCTCTTTGAGTCACTGGGTGTAAGTAATCTTTTACTGTGCAGTCCTAGAGCAGCAAGAATTTTCAATAAAATGAGATGAAAATGATGGATATGAACAAAATAATTACAATAGATTTACAGATATATTTTTTAAGATCAATGAAACTACCAGAAAGAGCCACAGGTATGTTTCAAGCAGTGGTTTTCAACCTGGATGATGTCAGAATTTTGAAATTGAGTTTGTACTTGTAACAATCTGTTGTACAGATTTTTTCCCCAGATAAATTTTAAATAAATACTTTTAAAAACTTGATAAAACAAAAAGTCAAGAACAGTTTTGTTACCTGAGCAGTTTATACATCTCCTGTTAAAATAAAATCAATAGGATAACACAGTTCTTGTTCCTAGTGCTTAGGGTTTAGTTTTTGTCCTATTCTTAATAAAATTTTTTTAAATTTTGGTGGGGTGGGGTCTTAGGATATATTAAAGGGGGCACCACCTGAACAAGGTTGAGAACCACTGGGTTCATTGAGAAGGTACTAAATTATTCCAACATACTTTTATTCACATTTTTACACTGAGTGTGTATTCAACCCTTGCAAAAAACAGTAGACCTGTGATTTTATTCCTGTTGTTATTGCCTCACAGAGGTATCAGGTAAAAGCATCTGGGACTGAAGGGACCAAAAATGGGCTATCCTCCGAATAACGATCCCAAATTATTGAGGCTAAGAAAATACCCTAACAGGGCCTCAGTCATATGTAAATTGCGGACCTCTTTCCGGCGACCTTACCGCATACTGCAGGAAAAAGCTTCCGCCGAGTTAAAGTCACTGCCGAGAGTTTCCCCCGAGAAGCTAAACTCGATGATGGCTGGGACTCACGAGCAGCAGCTACCACATCTTCTGCAGCTTCCTCCATTTTATTTGCTTGTGAGTCCCAGCCATCTTGTTTATCTCCGCACCGTACGTAGCAGCGCGGGCGATACTCTCAGCGGTAGCGGTATAGTCGCCGGAAAGAGGTCTGCAATTTACATATGACTGAGACCCTGTTAGGGTATTTTTGTAGCCTCATTAATTTGGGACCATTATTCAGAGGATAGCCCAGAAATGGCTACTTGTCATTACTATCGCAGTAAAGGGAGCCAGCCAGGATTTGTATTACACCTCTTTCAGAGAAGATACCGTGGGCATTTACTGGGGTTCCGAACACAGCTCCAGACTTGAGACTGGTACGCCACCGGTTCAGCCACTTCAACTCTGTTTACCTGTTTAAAAAATTATTTTTTTATATAACTGTTGATATTAAAACATCCAGATGAAACAAGATTGTTTTTTGCACCATGAAATTGTCACCCATCATGTTAATTAACTATATGATGTTTCCGGTATAACCTGTACGGCAAAGTAGTGTTTGTAACATCAACAGAAATTTACTAACTGTGTGATGTTTCCATCGTAACCTGTTCAGTATCATGGTATCATGAATATAGTGATGTTGGTAACATCAGCAGCAGTTAAGTAATGACATCCACTCTGATGATCCTGATTGTTGGTCACACCGTCGCGTGTACAATTGTTACTTTCAGTTTTCTCTATTCATTACCAGCTGAGACTTAAGAATTGTATTACCAAGATCACTTGCTTATCTTCTCCCCTAGAGTCTAATTTGTTAGTTTGTTAATTGCATTGCAAACAAATGATTGTGTCTTCAAGTCAGTTTATGAAACAAAACTATTCATTGTAAACAAATTGTATGTTTTCTATAAGACAAAATGATGTTTGTTTTCATGTCTTAAGTTATTATTTAATTTGTCCATTTGCAAGTTTTGTTCATTTTTGTTTCTTAAATGTGTATTTTTTACAAGTTTCAAATTTACGCTGTCATTAAATTATTATGTGTAAATAAGCATTTCTGTAATGACATAATGTCTTTTTGTAATTGTTTTTTTTTTTTTCTTGTTTGAATGTTGTGACCGAAAAAAATGTTTTCCTTTACTCACAAATTGCTATATTGCTGTGAACTGACTTGTTTCTGACACATATACTTCCTTTGATGTTTGATATTATCATATGTACGTGGTCATTTGACCCTGCTAGTTCATTATGTTCCTCCAGAAGTCATGAATAATGTAATCTGTTATTATTATATGTTTGTGCTTGCAGTCTTTGCTTTCATGTTGTACGTCAGTTGTGTTGGAAACAGAAACTGTCAGATAAAAGGTTCTGAAGAGAATAGGAATTATAAGATAGTTGCTGAAAGACAAGGATAAAAAAAAGATAAGTGAAATATTGTTGCCATATTAAAAGACCAAACACGGTTATAAAAACCATACTGGAAGGAGAAGTTGACAGCAGAGGAAACAAAAGGTAGACTATGATACAAGTGGGAGAATAGCATCAAGAGATGGACACACAGAAGTCTGGTAGGGTGTACATCCATAGCAAAAGATAGGGCCTTTTGGAGATCTATTGCCGCCAACCGTCTCTGTGAAGAAGGTGACTTATTGAATGGGCTGCATCAGTTTTTCCAGAGCACAAATTGTCCATAGACAACAGAGAAACCAAAACTGGGTACACAAAAGAGTTATGATTGAAAGTAGAAACTTGGAATCACCATTGATCCTTTGTTCAAACCAACTACCAACACTTTGAATCACCATTGATCCGTTGTTCAAACTAACTACTTGGAATCCCCATTGATCCGTTCGTGGTTCAAACCAACTACCAACACTTGGAATCACCATTGATCCGTTGTTCAAACTAACTACTTGGAATCCCCATTGATCCGTTCGTGGTTCAAACCAACTACCAACACTTGGAATCACCATTGATCTGTTAATCAAACCAACTACCAACACTTGGAATCACCAGCTGAAAAGAGAAAAGAATGCTATTAGAAAAGGATAAATATTCCATGTTTCCTGACAGAAGAAGGATTTTGAGGATCTATTTTATTAAATGTTGTTACATTGTTGATAACCTTTGCTGGAGCCTGATGAGATATAATTGATGTTGTTTGTTGTTGTTGCATGACCTTCTACGGTGCATATTGTTGTAGTAAATTTAGTTTGTCTGTAGTTTGTGACTGTAGATTTTGGCAGGGAGTCCTCTTAGAACAGTGGCTATCCCGTTTGCCTGCTGTCATGATTTTTGTATGTTTAAATCTCCAGTGAGATGGAGATTTTTAAAGTCGGTCTTGGCTTCCAGGTTTTTCTCTTCCTGCTTCTGTTTTTGCTGTTAAAAGGACTGTTAGCACGTTATTTTATGGATTACAGCTAGGCTGCGATAACACTAGCCCAACACATCCATTTTCAGAATCGGTCATGGCATATATTTATATTCATATAGACTAGGGCTGTTTAGCCGAGTTTACTCAGGGGCGAATATTTTGAAATGGGGATTATCGCAGCCCAGAACGCAGCTCCAGCTAAGAAAGATCACTCAAATATTACAACTGGCAATCATCCGCAGGCAAATTGTTAAGCCTGAGCAGGTCGCCCGATGAATGGCTCTGATATAGACCATACAGATACACACATTGTTGTTATCTCACTGAGAATTATGTTCTGATTTAGGATAATGTTTTTAGTTCGTTGATTGCAGAAAGAACATTATTTCAGGTAGCAGTGTGATAGCACAGTGACTAGTTTAATAAGAGTGATACAGTCACATGTCTTAAGTCTGGGCGTCACCATATATTCTATGTACACTTATATCTGTAAGGCTTTTTTTTTAAATAGCAAAAGATTACCGGTACTCACCACAAGGTATCTGAAAAAAGGTGCCGGCACTAACAGACAGTCCCATCAATTTTTTCTTCTGTCTTTCCAGTCCTTCATGTCTTTTCAGTTGGGTGTTCTTTCAGTGTCTGTCTTTTCTCTTGTCTTCTAGTCCTTCTTGTCTTTTCTGTTGGGTGTTCTTTCAGTGTCTGTCTTTTCTCTTGTCTTCCAGTCCTTCTTGTCTTTTCTGTTGGGTGTTCTTTCAGTGTCTGTCTTTTCTCTTGTCTTCCAGTCCTTCTTGTCTTTTCTGTTGGGTGTTCTTTCAGTGTCTGTCTTTTCTCTTGTGTCTTCCAGTCCTTCTTGTCTTTTCTGTTGGGTGTTCTTTCAGTGTCTGTCTTTTCTCTTGTCTTCCAGTCCTTCTTGTCTTTTCTGTTGGGTGTTCTTTCAGTGTCTGTCTTTTTTCTTAGTCCTTCCAGACTGTTAGCATTGGTTTAAGATGTCACCTGTGATACTACCTGTACTCTGAGACAGTTGCATTTCAACTGTTTTCTTCTGAGAACACTGGGCTGTCACGTGGGTGACCCAGGTTCAAATTCTTGGGAAGGGTGTGAGTTTATTTTCAGTCAGGGACAAAAATAAAATCCTAACCCACAGTCTGTGGCTACAGCACTAGCCATGTGACCCCACATTTCCATGCTACAAGACCCCCACCCACCCACCTATAACACAAACATGGTCAATACAGATGGTAATGATAGTTTTCCTGTGAGGTTTACATGGTAGGGAGGATAATGTAACTAGAAATGTGTTGTAGTGCTGTCATCATCATCATCATGTAGCAGGTCCTTTGCAGGACATCGCTGTCATCACAGTCTGCCTGTTTCTCGGTTTCTCACCAGCTCTCCTGCCTCGTGCACTTTCATATCCATGAAGTCACTTTTATCCTGTGCTTATCTTCATGTTGGTCGGCCCCTGCCCTTCCTTCCTGGTACCATGCCTTCTGTTGTTATTTTTTCTACTCTGTTGCGGCCCTTGATATGGCCAAAATATTCATTTTAGCTCTAAAGCCCCTATTTTCTTTTTTATGGACTGTAATACTGTATCCAGTTTTTTTTTTTTTTAAAGTAACAAAGTAAAGATCCCTTTTTATGTCATGGGCACATGGGGCATTTTGTTTGTAGATGATGATGTGGTGGACATCATGTCAGCTGCCTTTACTTCCCAGAGCTTTGTCTGGTGCCCATTTTAGCCCGAATCAACCTGGGAGCCAAGGTAACTTTTTAAACAAAATCAAATCTGACTCAGTGCGGATTCGAACCCTATAATCTTTTCTGTTGGCTGGCAGGCAGAGCATCTAGCCACTAGTTCCCGTGTCTGTGTGAGTTGTATAGTTGATAACACAGATGATGTCACAAATTTAAAAAATAAATGATTTTTCCCTGCACTCCTAATTATATCTGAAATGTTTGTCAGCATATTTTTTGTAGTCATACCATATCTACTGTGCAGTTACAGCCAGTAGTAATGCTGTCATAAAGGCATAGTGACCACTGCCCTAAGAGTATCATCAAAAACCCATAAATATAGGACAAGAATGGCTTTCTTAAAGCAACAGGGTTAACGTTAAAATGTAGCAATTGACAGAAGCTCCACAACTCGAGTGTTATCATGTGATTTGTTAAGGTTTGTTTAGATTCAGAATGCATCGGAAGCTGGCTATCAGTTTAAAATCTGTAAATCGATAATGGTTCTTGGCATTAAACTGGTTTATCTGTACAAGAAATTGTTTTAAAACTGAAATCGAGCAGTATGCTGAAACTGTACTTTAGTGTTATGATGGGTTTTGTTAAGCTCTGTTAATATTTAGGATGCATTTGAAGCCATCTGTTAGTGTTTAGGGTCTGTAGATAGAAAATGTTTAGCATCTGTCAGTTAAAAGTGGTAGCATCTGTTGTGTGTTTCTGTATGTATTGCTTTGCTCCTGTTGGTTATTGCTGTATATATATACATACTGTTTTGTTCAGAATCCACTAGCATACGAGCTTAAGCACAAATTAAAGGGTGTCAGTATCTTTGTGCCCCAGAGAAATTTTAATTGTTCTTGTAGGGGTGTGTGTAGCTGTTTATCATATGTTGTTGTCACATTAACAGGTTTTTCTATTTCCATTGTTCTTTCTTTCTAATCATAAATAGCTTTGTAAATACATTTCAACACATCTTTGCTTAATGAGGCTCAAACCTCATCCATTCACATTCATAGAGTTCATTTAAGATTACGTAGCCGCTTAAGTAAAATAGAAAGATAGAAATATTGGCATTAAAGCACGAGCTAAGACAACAAGAAATATTGGCATTATAGCTAGAATTGAGTCTGCTCTGTAATTATTCCACTTATTAATGTAGTTCTCAGTTCTGGAATATTCATTTATATTGTAATTAAGCCAAAAATAGTGTTCTAGTGACACATTGACATAACTTTCCTTTGTTTCTTTTTCTCCAGATTAACAGACATAGTATAATTTGATAGCATGGAACTATGCTGACTGTATTATCTTTTTAGCCACTAATTAGATAGTTATATTTTCAGATGTCTAGCAGCTTGATAGTTATACTTTCACTTGTCTAGCCACTGATAGTTATACTTTAAGTTGTCTAGCCACCTGATATACTTTTATTTGTCTAGCCACCTGATGGGGTATACTTTCAGATGTCTAGCCACCTGATATACTTTCAGTTGTCTGGTCACCTGATGGGGTATACTTTCAGTTGTCTGGTCACCTGATGGGGTATACTTTCAGATGTCTGGCCACCTGGTAGTTAATACTTTCAGTTGTCTAGCCACTTGATAATTATATGTTATGTTGTCTAGCTACAAAAAAGTTACTCTTTATTGCCTAGGTGACTGATAGTTAAACTCTCTTCTGACCATAGTTAAAAGACACATTGTTATCTCTAAGTGGACAGCATAAGCCATCTCCATCTGTCACGACTTGTTATGAACCGTCTCATGCCCTTACCCCCCTGCCTACACCCTATTGTTACACACACTGTTTTACTGCTATATCCTGACATACTCACTCCATTGTCACAGATGCAAAATAGACTGTTGCAAAACCCAGAGCCATTTTGTTGGCCATTTTTTTTTGAGAATTTTTGTTTTTTTGTTTTTTGCTGTTGTTACATATTGCATTACTGTTTTGTTTTCTAGTTATACTCACAGGCACATGCAAAAAGATTCCTACATTTTTTTCTTCTTCTTTGTCTTTGATGTTACTTTGACTATTTATCTGATCCAGGTACCAATGAAGTGCCATGTGTTTTCTCCAGTACAAGTTAACTAATCATATCCACTTCTATCTGTAGCAGCTGCTATTACACAGCCAGGCCAGGTTCATTTGTTTTTAAAGAGGGTGGGGTCAAGGGTGAATTTCTATTCTGGTTAAAGGGTGACCTGTTTGAGCATCGGAAATGTTTATATCAGTGTTTCCCAACCTGGTGCCTATGTCCCACGGGGGGTGGAAAAGGGGGGGGGGGGGGATTTGAAGATGGACTCGTTGAGATTAAAAGTTATATATTATATGTATAATAAACAAACAGACAGTTTATTGATTAGCACTCATAGTAAGACATAAAATAGATAGAAGATAGAACAACACACTAGACACACAAAAGAAAGCTTTTGGGGTGAAAGGCTCGATTCCTGGCACCGTAACTATAGCTTTTGATTTTTATGTTGTCTAGTATATCCTTCTATCTTTCTACATCTTTCTGTGAGTGCCGATCAATACATTGTCTGTTCGTTTATTATATATATAAAATGCTTCTACAGCTTCAAGGGTTCTCTAATTATTTAAGTTATAAGGGGGGGGGGGGGGGGGTAATTAGAATTTTAGAAAGTCTTAGGTGGGGCAAGGCACAACAAATGTTGGGAAACACTGGTTTATGTAATGGGTTACATGGGAGCTCTGTTTAAACATCGGAAGTGTTTATTTATTTTGTTACAAGTGAGCCTATTAAAACACCAGAAGTGTTAATGTTTTTTTGTTTTTAATGTTGCAAGTTTAAAAAACATATTTAGTTATTAGGGTCCATGTGAAAAACTACAGAAGGTTTTGATAATTTGTTAGAGGGGCTCCTTTTGAAAAGGGCAGAAATGTCTGTTTTGTTGTAGAAATCCTATTTGAATAACCGCAGAAGCAGTTGTATTACAGAAAAACTATCATTTGGTGAGCTGTGTTAGGTGTCTTGTAAATTTGGTTTCAGGGAACCTTATTCATATAGCCAGAATTGACATGCTTGTTTGTTAAAGAAATTCTTATTTGAGAAGCCACAAAAGTGTTCATTTTGTGTTTTGAGAACCACATTTTGAGAATCTGCAGCTAAGCTTGTATCTTGTTTTATAAAGCTGACTTTGTGGAACTGTATAGAATTTTGGAAATAGGGCTGACATGTGACTCATAAGTGCTCCATCCCCATCTTCAGCAGCAGGTGCAGAGTCCCAGTTATGATATCAGTAGCAGCCTGATTGTATGTCCGTCTTCCCCCTCCCCTGAGTGTGTTGAACGTCGACCAGATTCCCTGGTCACTCCATGCTGTACTGTTCTCTACTGACCGTGATGATCTGTTTGTACCTCCATACTGTTCACTCGCTGCCAAAGGGCCCTCACGTCTAGCTTGTCATGCATGAGGTCATTGTTTTACTACTCCTGTCATTTATCTTTCCAAATCTTGAGTTTGATTAGTCATTTCCCTTTATTTTTAATATTTCCTGTTTGCTTTTTTCATGCTTTTTTCAGAGCTACCAGCTCGCCAGGTAACTCAACAGTCATCAGTATATTTAAAAACGCTATCTACATGATATCATTCAGTCAAATACATGCCTGTTTGTATCATAACTTGTAAAGAAACTAACCTGTGGGATGATTTATGTGGCACCATTGTTAAAACCATCTGTTAAATCAACATCTATGCTGGCACGAGGAGCCAAGAGACTAAAGATACCTGTTCAGTCTTGCAGAATTGAAAGCAGACTTTGTTATACTTGCTGTTTGGTTGAGACATTTTTTTTTGCAAGTTTTTATGAAGTAATACAAGACTAGTGTGTGTGAACAGTGTCCCATAGTGAAAATGTTTATATTTATATGGCTCCTCACCTTACCAACAATGCTCAGTTTGTTAATTGTTGCTATAGTTAAACCACTAAGTCTTCAGGTAATTTGTTATAAACATTTTTTTGCCACATTCCAACTGAACTAAATTTCACAAGTGAGCCTGCACGTATGACTTGTGAGATCTCTTGTTCATTGTCTGTGTTGTGAGCTTTCTGTTTCAGTCACAGGCCGGTGTTGCTTCAAAGCTTTCTATTCTAACTCACAGAGTTTTTGAACTAAATGATGTGAACTGTAAATGGGTGAACTTTAGAGTGTTGGGCTGCAGAGAAGTGACAGTTTTGAACTGTAAAAAGTTGAACTTTAGAATGGTGAAATGTAAAGAAATGGACTTTAGAGTTTTGGACTGTAGTTAAATGAGTTTCTTAGTGTTCGACTGTAGGGAATTTTAGCATATTGAACTGGGGGGGGGGGGGGGGGGGGTTAGAGTGGGAATTGTGAACTTTGGAGTGTCAGACTGTAGATAGGGGAAGGTGAACTTTTGAACTGTAGATAGTGCAAGGGGTACTGCAGTGGGGTGGACTTTAGAGTGTTGGACTGTAACCGGGTGAGCTTTAGAATGTTGGACTATAGAGGGATAAACTTTGGACTGTTCAACTGTAGAGAGATGAACTGGGGAGAAGTGAACGTACTTTAGAATGTTGGACTGTAGAGAGGTGCACTTTAGAGTGTTGGAATATAGAGAGATAATCTTTAGAGATGTATAGAGTGCTGATAAGAACCCAAAGCTGCTGTAAGTTTCACATTTGTTTGTTGCCTGATGTATCCTCCTCTGACATCATCTTTCTGCAAATTTTCGTTCTGGTGTGAGAAACTGTTGCTGTTTTTTAATCTGTTACTTTGGTCTATGCTCAGGAGTTTCCCCATCTGTCGTTTTGTATGTAGTGGTAACAAACAGAAGAGTTTGGTGTTTTAACTAATGTAGTGCCTCATCTTTAGTTGTATATAAACTGCTTGTATGCTTCCATTGTTTGTCAGTATTTCATAAACTACGATGTTGCCTGAAATACCAATATGAATACTGAATCACTTGCAGTCAGCAGAAAATACTTAGCCAGCACAACATTATCTGACAAGGCATTGTCACTCAGCAGAGCATTGTTTAATAATAATAACAGAGCCAACATCTTATCCAGCCACTGACAGCCTCTCCCAGCCAACATCTTATCCAGCCACTGACAGCCTCTCCCAGCCAACATCTTATCCAGCCACTGACAGCCTCTCCCAGCCAACATCTTATCCAGCCACTGACAGCCTCTCCCAGTCAACATCTTATCCAGCCTCAGACAGCCTCTCCCAGCCAACATCTTATCCAGCCACTGACAGCCTCTCCCAGCCAACATCTTATCCAGCCTCAGACAGCCTCTCCCAGCCAACATCTTATCCAGCCACTGACAGCCTCTCCCAGCCAACATCTTATCCAGCCACTGACAGCCTCTCCCAGCCAACATCTTATCCAGCCACTGACAGCCTCTCCCAGCCAACATCTTATCCAGCCTCAGACAGCCTCTCCCAGCCAACATCTTATCCAGCCTCAGACAGCCTCTCCCAGCTTATCCAGCCAACATCTTATCCAGCCACTGACAGCCTCTCCCAGCCAACATCTTATCCAGCCACTGACAGCCTCTCCCAGCCAACATCTTATCCAGCCTCAGACAGCCTCTCCCAGCCAACATCTTATCCAGCCACTGACAGCCTCTCCCAGCCAACAGCAGAACATTTCTGAACAGTAGAATATCAGCAACAGATCATCTCAAACCTACAGAATGTCAGCAAAAGATCCAGCTCCAGCCAAAAGAATATCAGCAGAACAACTCCAGCCAGTAGAATTTCTGCAAAATAACATCTCCCTCCAGTAGAATATCGGCAAAAGAACAAATCCAGCCAGTAGAATTTTAGCAAAATATCTCCATCCAGTAGAATATCAGCAAAATAACATCTCAGATAACATCTCCAGCCAGTAGAAAATCAGCAAAAGAACATCTCCAGCCAACAGTATATCTTTAACCAGATGATTTCTATGCCATCAGGTGCTAATGTTATAATAGTCAGCACTCGTCTAGTCTAAGATTCCAGGGTAATTCATCCATTTTACTTCATAGATTTTATAGGTAGCATTTATCTTATCTCTGATTCCACAGCATCCACCCATTCAGATCCCACGGCCGGGTTTTACCCATTCACAGATCTCAAGGCTAGGTTTCACCCACTCATAGGTCCCAGAGCTAGCAAACATCCCACTATTCACGCATTTCTTTTAGTACCAGAATGTTTTGCCAGGAGCTTTTTCACAGAGGGATGGGAAATAGCCATTATAAGAGCATGAGTGCATCAATTTCTTAGAAACTAGCTTTGCAGTACAAGTCTGGACAAATGTTTTAGTAGGCTGTAAGTAAAGTAAAGGACCCTTTTCCACACCTTCGGGCATATAGGGCTAGACCGTTATTTTATAAACCAGTTGACATTGGGTGGGTGATGTAGTCAGCATCTTGCCAGCCACCTTTAATTCCCAGGACTGTACCTGGTACCCACCCACTCAAGACTGGGTAGACCTGAAAGCCAAGGTAAAAAAAAATTTGTCTTTAATTAAAGTGTGGCTCCATCCGGACCCGAATCCACGGCTTTCCGATCCGCGGACGTGAGTTGGTAGGTGGTAGCTAGACGTAAACAAACACATAATGCAATGGTGAAGATTTCCTGGGGCATGTAATAAAAAGCCTTCACACACCATGCACTACTTGGCACTCGTAGAGGTAAAGTTAGCAGCCACCCATTCTGATAACCAGATCTGTTCATCAAACTGCATTAGGTGATAAGAACCCTTTTGGTAGCAGAACATTCTGAGTGTCTAACATTGATGTACATTATACAGGTGTTTAACCCTGATATTCTTTGACTTCAGTGTTAATTTACGGTCAGTTAAACAGTAGCAACTAGTGATCCCGCTCCCTTGCTAATCCTGGCATCCTATAAACAATGAAACTAAACACATTTATGACCTAAACTTTGTATGATATCCACTATAGTTTATCAGTGCATGATGTGTACTTAAGGAAAATATATGTTTAGTTCTTTTAACTTTAACTGAATAATTTTTACGCCAACAAAGTTGCACACAGAAGAAGGTTTTTATTGCATTGTTATTTGTGCTACATGAAATGAAAATTATAAAGTTATATTGAAATCAAATTGTTTGAAAAAAATAAATAATTACAAACACTGAGAAGATGTATATGACAAACTGTTTCTGTTGTTATAAGCTATCAATGTTTTTTTCCCCTTCATATCCAGCAAAGAGCCAGACAACATGACTTCCAAAATATTTGCAGCAAATATAGTTTTTTTTTTCAAACTTGCCAGTTATTGTTTCTGATTGGTCGGCATACTCATCCTATCATTAATTGTTTTAAATAGCCACGTCTGCCAAATCGGCACTTGACACTGTGCCTACAATATGCATGCAGTTTTCCTGTTTTCACATGATTATTCTATTTTTGTCATCTGACGATGCCACAGCAGAGTTATACAGTGCTCACAACCAACAGCAGTGTAGCAGCCTGAAGGACTAGGGTTCAAATCCACATTAAGGCAGATGTTTTTTTTTTAATTGACCTTGACCCAGCCTAAAATGAGTACGAAGTAATATCTTGGGAAACAAATGCGGCCGGCGTGATGCTGACCACATCCCCCATCTAGTGCCAATTGGTCTGTAAAATATAGGTCTAGCCCTATATGCCCAATGTGCCAAAGGAAGAAAAGGGTCAAAGAATTGGCTTACTGCAGTATAATGTTGGGCATTTCATTTAGCAACCAAGTCACTTGGGATGATCAGTCAGCATGTCCAACAAACTGACATCGGTGGCAGTCCCCAAATTTGAGACCTACTGGTTCCTTGTGGCTGGATCAAAGATCCAGGAGGCAGTAGGTGGGGTTTTGGTTTTGCTGAGATGACCACACCACCCCATCGAGAGCCGATTGGTCTAGCCTCAAATACCCAATGTGCCAAAGGGTACTTAACTGGCTTTTTCTCTCCTAAATTACTGAGGTTAGTCCCTCCCAGTGTTGGTTTTCATTCAGTAAAAAAGTTGGCATTTATTCACTGTGAAATCTTTTGATGGACATGAATTCATGATCAGAAACAAGTGTTAGCTTTCATATACACTTGATAACTGATCCAAAGGCTTTGATATAGTTGAAAGCTATTTTTGAATATGTGTACTAGGGTTTTGGCCTAAGTGATAAGAAAACACAAACATTTTTGGGAATATCTGACTGTCAGTATGATCTAGAAAACAGTGTTCGGTCATATCTGGACATTAAAGCAGTTATCAGTGTATGATGATTAACATGTTTCACAAAAGATTGAAGGAAATGTTTGTTCCTTTATATGCTGATTGATCACTGGATGATATACTTACTGTGGAGAAAAAGGGAAGCGGTGGTTGTTCACATTTACACTCTGTGTGTACTAGCATTATATTTTGTGCTGACATGATTGAAACCTTAGGTAGCTGAATTATTTTGTTTCACTTGTTGATTTGGTCATGTTTGTTAATTGCTCATTTCCTACCCACTGCACAATTATTTCATTTGTTACTTATAGGGAATCTAAACTTATGTTTGGACACCACACAGGGGAACTGAATAATGTGTTAAAGATGTGGTTCTCTAATTAATGCGTAATGATCTCTGAACTTGCTGAAGAGTGTATACAATTAGATGCACTTTCTACAGGAATCATTGTTGATATTTATCCCTTTTCCAGACTATCATCCTGTGCTGACATGCACTGCTTGTTTGTTTTTTTTCCCCAAAATGTTGCAATTAAAAAAACAAAACAAAAATAAATGACTACAAATGTAGACTTGTTACGCCAGCTGTAAAAATTGTTACAAATGGAAAAAGTGTTCTGAAGCATATTTCCACTGATCTTTAATCTTTCTGCAGTATTGATTTGATGCAAACAATGGTGCTTTTTTGTTATTATTGTTGTTGATTTTTTTTTTTCTTCTTCTTACTGACACCCCCTGTCCCCGTTTTTTCCCCACATTCTCTCCACTGTTTGTTCCATCCAGATAATTGTGTGCTATTTTATACTCCTGCAACAGGTATTACTATTGTATGCATTTACAGTTTTCATATAAACATAACAAAAATTAAAACAGCACGTATGTCATGTTTTGGTTAAAGATTATTGCACATGTTCAGAATTTATTGCCATTAGTATTGCTGTGTTCTCGCTCCCTTTTTCAGTCAGATTTGCCTGACCTGTCCACGGAAGGTCAGAATTACATGTCTTGACCATTATGGATATGTTTACTGTTAGGTCTTATTGTAGTGTCTAAATGTAAAACAGGGGGTTGATAATCAGTTCATGTTGGTTGCCTGTTGTACTTTTCCAGATACACTTTTATGGTGTCTGTTGCAGCTTTATGAGTCCATATGCACAAAACTTGAAAACCAGCCTCATGTTTTAGCTCTTCTGTGCTGTTTTAGCGGGTTCTCATAAACTTATATCAACTTTGAAATACCTTTCACCAGCTGTTGGTGAGAACTAAACCAAGATCAGTGAGATGGTGCTGTTGAGTGTTCAGGTGAGGACTGACATCACAGCATGTAGGACATTCCCATAACTGCTGCATCCTCATCTTCAGCAGCCAGTAAAGAATTCCAGTGGTGACAGTCACAGTTTTATTATATGTTCGTCTTGCCTTTCTTCTGAGTGTAGTGTGTCGATCAGATCCCCGGGTCACTCCTAGCTTTGCCATTCTCTCCAAACCTTAATGATCTTGACCATGGAAGGGCACTCTGAGAGTCACGTTCCAGATGTATCCAGAAAAAATCAAAGGAAACCTTCATATCAATTTTTCCCCAAAAAATGTTTCTTTTTTTATAGACAAATGAAACTTTGATATAAGTTTTCCCAAGAACAGAAAAGTGGAGGTGGAATAAAGCAGTATTACAGTAATTTAAATAATGCATGCGCAAACAGTAAACTGCACAATGTATTGCCCTCTGTATCTCTCCAGAGATTAACAGTAAACAATTGTTACAGATACCTAGTCAGTGATGAAAACCCTTGCCAAGATGCCCTGTGTATATTGGACATACAGTTAACTTGTTGGGGTCAGGGATAGAACAGACTCTTAATAGAAACCTGGCCTGTCTGCAAGTATAGACTTGTTATAAGCTTATGACCAACAGCCATTCTTGTTTGTCATTCATTATCCATGGCTCTATGAACTTATAAAATAACATATTGAGCATTACTTCAGGTTTATCTTTGTTATTGTTTATGACTAAATTGTAATATGCTCAGTGTTTGTTTTTTTAATAGCTTATTAACAATTTATACATGGATTGTTATTAAGAACAGGATTTTGATTATGAATACTTCTTTTGTACTGTTTTTTTTTTTTTTTTTTTTATATGTGTCTGAAGTAATAATTTATTGCATTCATAAGCTTCCAATGCTTTCTTGCTTATATTTGAGTTGGGCTGAGAATGTGAATAATGCAGCATGGTTTTGTGATTGATAGCCGGTTAAAGTCAGCTGCTATAAATGATTGTGGTTAGAATATGCATTATAAATTTGTAAGCGATTAACCGGTTAGTCAGCTGCTATAAATGATTCCATGATGGTGGGTAGAGTATGCATTATAAATTTGTGAGCGATTAGACGGTAAGTCAGCTGCTATAAATGATGCCATATTGGTGATGATTATAAAGGATGGTTTTTAACTTGTGATTGGTGGTTTATTTAGCTGCAATAAATGATTTTTAATGTGATAAGTGGCTAGAATTGGCTATATAAATGAAGCCTTTTAAGTGTGATAAGTAGAGGAGCTATAAATAAAATGCTGTTGATAGATAGTCAGCAGTTGTGAGTGGTTGAGTTCATGACCTGTTTGTTTAAAAAAGTGGCATAAATGCCTGTAATTTGTTTTCTGAAGTGTTAGCTTTAAACTGGATCTGAAGTGAAATGATTTTGTAAGTGGGCACGCATTTAGCACATGCGGATTGCACATATCCTTTTTGTGCCACATCCATGCCCACCCTCCCAGAATGTGAGCATAGACTCAATGCCAGTCACTGACAAAGCTTATGTGTATGTTCTATCAGTGTTGTTACTGTGTAGCAGACACCACACCTTACCACATATGATGCGTTTATTTTTTTTACAATTATGTATGTACTAAACAAGATAATTATGTACATTAAAATGAAGTGTATGTTCTGTGAGAGTAGCAAGAAATGTTAAATATAAGCAGTCAACAAATTTTCCATGTGTGAAAAATACACGCAAGCAGATGTAATCTGTTGTTTCCTTGTCATTAATTCCTTCTAAAAAACCTTATGCATCTTTATTTTACATACCTTGTTTGTCACTCTTTTCATTTCAAGATTCTTTGTTCATATCATAATCATATAATACAGGGAATCAGTCTTATGTTTATCATAACCCTTGGCCAGTAGTTTTTTTTTTTTTTAATGTCTTTGTGGTCATAGTTTTTGTGGGATTAGTTTTCTTTTATGTGGGATTCATTTTCTCGCCAGAATTTATTTTGCTTATGTTATTTAGTAGTAGTATTAGTCAAGATTTCAAGCGTCACAGTGGATGGGTTGACCCAAAATTTGTCCAATCCCACCCTAATGGAAAATACACAAAATGCTGATTACTGACTCATTTTAAAAGAAGTGAACAAACAGTCCCAGCAAAGTGGGGAAACATTCACAGGGAGTAAACGCATAAGGCACTTGCTAGAGATGACAATACCGGTGCAAGTTTGATCAAACTGAGCTGATGTTATCACTGTACAAGTCTGTTACAAACCAGCCCACTGCTAGGAATTAATCCAAACCATTATATTCACCAACACATTTGAAAACCCAGAGAATGATCTGTACAGTTGTAGAATCTCTGCCTGGGTCACAGTGTCTCTGTTTGGTAACCCTCGCGTGTAAACCTGCTACAGTTATGATCTCTATAGTTATGCGCACCAATTATTTATTTGCCCTTTAATCTTTCATGTTGTTCTTGTTAAATTGTTAGAGATAACAACAGCCCTGCATCAAGAAAACACCACACAAATTAACATGAGTTTAATGTCTATTTTGTCCAGATTTGGCTAAATTATTGTACTTTGTTATTTTGCTTTGTTCGGTTTTCACAGGCCAGCTCCTTTAGTGGCATTTGAAAGAGATTGTTGTACAACACCTGGCTTCATTTGCTTGATGTTGTTCTTAGTAGGTGACAGCGGGCTGGTGTGTTGAATGTTAACAAGTAGAACTGGCTACTTTACCTTGTCACAGGGCTGGTGTTTTAAATGATAACTGCTAGAATTGGCAACTTTACCTTGTAACGGGGCTGGTATGTTGGATGTCACCCAGTAAAAGTGGCAGTTTTATCATCCAATAACTTTGCCATCCAATATATGAGTGTTTAATGTTGCCCAGTAAAAGTGGCAACTTTACCATCCAATATATGAGTGTTTAATGTTGCCCAGTAAAAGTGGCAACTTTACCATCCAGTGTGTGAGTGTTTAATGTTGCCCAGCTGAAGGTGCAAATAATGTGGTGGTATGCCAGATTCTGCATAAAATGATTTAAAAACACTTCAGGGGCAAACATGAAACCTGCACAGTCTGTGGCGAATACACTAGCCATGGAGCCAGAGATATCGTGCTCAAGCCTCCCACCCTTTCTTGTCCTAAAAACCTAATTGATATAAACATGCAGTAAACAAACCAACAAAATTATTGTTTACGCAGGAGTGGTTAGCCAAATGGTTAGAATAATGGGTTCTCAAGCATGAGATCCAAGTTGAAATCACCTGTAAGGTGATGGAAGTTTCTTTTTTGTGTGTGTGTCCAGTAGCAGAAATATTCTCAAATGGGTGTTATTTTAGCTCATTCTGTCATAAGAACAATAAATGTTTGAGTTTGGTGGAGTTTAAATAATAACACTATGAGATATAAGTTAAAACAGTTGGGGCACAGTAACAGCTGGATGGGCCATGAAGGTTAAGGAAAAGTCTATAAAGTAATAAGGAACTAACGAACACATTTTGCATTGTTTAGTAGTCAATGGGTTTTAAATGTTTCTCAAATTGTTTCACTTTGTGAGTTCAGATATCTTTTCAGTGGCTTTACGATAATAATAATGAAAGTCCTTTAGTTTTTTTTTTTTTTTTTTTACTAGAAACCTGCAATAGACATAGCTGTGTGATCCTGGATTGTTAGCTCACAGTGCAGTGGTCAATAGTTCAGAGTATTTGATTACCCCTGTGTGTGTTTGTGTGTGTAATACACATTATTGTTGTCCCTTCTGCATTCCTTGTTCATTTTTGAAGAGGACACAACACTTGTAGCCTAACCTCTTACTGATCTCAGACAATTGCCAGAAGAAGCCTGATATAAATGGGTTGGCATGCCTGGAACTTGAGAAGGCAAGGACGGCACATTTACATATCCAGTTGGCTTTAAGAATGCTCACTTGTTTTCTGAAGGCCTTACTCCAGTTTGTTACATCAAAGCTTACAAAGTTATATTTGTATGTATCCCCCCCCCCCCCCCCCCCCCCCCCCCCCCCCCCCCCCCCCCCCCCCCCCCCCCCCCCCCCCCCCCCCCCCCCCCCCCCCCCCCCCCCCCCCCCCCCCCCCCCCCCCCCCCCCCCCCCCCCCCCCCCCCCCCCCCCCCCCCCCCCCCCGGCAAAATAACCGGTAGATGCATTTGAAATTCACCTTTTTAGTTTATCATTTTGACTGAGCAAAAGCAATTACTTACAGGCATGACCGAGCATTGATGATAAATCTAGTTACATCTGAATAACACATGAGTGAGCTTGTAATATCATGTAAATATGACAGAGCTGATGTTATTCTGCTCTGTCAGTATTTTTTATGGGCAAGCTTAGTTTGTCAGTTTATTAATAATTACAGAATGCTGCAACATCAGTTCATCCATTTTTCCCCCAACAGCAGTTAAAGATTGCATCCATATTTATTTACTTTTCTGTTGTTGTTAGCGCTGTTAATTTGTTAACAATATGCCATACCTTGTTGATATGTTGCTTTGCACTTGTGGTTCATCTCTTAAAGATAAATCCTTTCTCTACAAGTGTCTTTTGTTGGAAATAAATGTTAGCTGCAGTAATACATCCGTTTGATAAGGTTCACAACTGTCTGCATAATGGTAGTTGACAAGATCTACTTACAGGTGTAACTTGGAGGATGTGGCCAGGTGCGTTGTGTTTCGCCAGTCGTCAACAATGTAAAGATATTATCTAAGTATTCTCATGTGTTTTTTTCCCCCCAACCTATATATGCAAACAAGCATGGCTGGAAACTCAGCTCTGCTATATCTGTTGACATATTTTTGGATCACTGCTGACCTCCGTATGAAAGTTCAGTATTGTGTTTACGGGAGTTAGGGAGTGTGCCTGGTGGTTTCTGGCACTCTTAGTACACTGTAGGTCATTTAAAGTAGTGGATTAGCCTACTCAAACTTTCGGCAGAACAGATTTTTTGACATGCTAAGTAGTGAAAAATTCAAAATTTTATTGTAGAACATTAGGAATCAAAAGTCAGTAAGTAGTAAATGTAAAAAAAAAGTAGAAAAAACAGTAAAGGTCCCTTTTCTACACCTATAGGCGAATAGGGCATATGGGGCTAGATCTATTTTTTGTCGACCAATCGGCACAAGATGGGTGATGTGGTCAGCATCACACTGGCCACCTTTACTTCCCAGGGCTGCACCCAGTACCCACTCAAGCCTGGGTTGAACTGGAAGTCAAAATAATTTTTTTTAAAGACCTGCTCCAAAGTAGTGAAGGATTCTATTAAAAATGTAATTTGTAGAACTTGCGTACTTATGTCAGCGAGTGGTGAACATTTCTACTCAAAATTTGACATTAGATTTTTATGCTGTCACTTAGAAGTTAACAATTCTAACCAGTATTCATGTTAGGAGATTTTCTTTTTTAAGACATGGAATAGAAAACAGAAAAACTGCTCACTTGGGGAGGTTTAGATTTTAAGACTAGGATTATTCATACTGATCCCAGTGCTGTTGGTAGGGTGATCTGCTGTGTTGTCCCAGAGTTGCTGTTGAAATACGTGCTCCTCATGATGCTGATTCTGTTCTTGCGTGTGACGTTGAAGCAGTAGCTGTGTGACGGGCTGCTGATATTAGCTTTTGTGCTGAATCTGTTGCCTAACTCTGTATCCCCCATCCAGGACACATGTCTGTGAACAATGATGACAGTCAGTCAGGAATGTCTGATGGTCTTTCAGACTAGAAGAATGGTAGCAGTATACACTGGAATCAGACTTAAAAAAAAACATTGAGGAAGGGAGCTCAGACCTCTGATAGTTTTCTAGAAGAGGTTCATAGGGTTTTGAGTCTTGTTAAAGTGCAGAATAATAATTATAATATGCTGAATGACGGGAAAAATTACAAATATTTGAAATAATGTGAAACATGTAAACACTTTAAAAGATAATGTTTATATGGAGGGGGGGGGGGGCACACTGAGTGCACTTTAAGATTTTCAAGGTGGAGGGGCACTAGTGTCCGGGAAGAGGTGGTGGGGTGGTGGTGTCAAAGTGACTGAGACTACAAGTTCTGCAGCCTTTGGCTGGACACTAGAGATCAGTACAAGTGTTTATATGTCCCTCCCCCCCCCCCAGTGAATACTACAGCAGAGTGTTAACACCGCACAGCTGAGTGTTAACACCACACAGCTGAGTGTTAACACCACACAGCTGAATGTTAACACCACACAGCTGAATGGTCCAGCTCCTGTTACAAACACCATGTTCTGAAACCTTTATAGGTGTGTATTGTTCTAAGAAACACCACACACATTTTTTTGGGGTCTCAGGTCATGTTTGCAAATGTTCTGTAGTGTTGTACATTTAAAAAAGAAAAAAAAATATTTAAAAAAAAATGTCTGTTGCTTTAAATCTACTGCCAAGATTGTACATGAATGTTGTTGTTGATTGTTTTTGTGTTTTTTTTCCCCCCTGATTTGTTAACAAATTACAATGTATCTGCATCCATACCCAACCCCCGTAAGCTCCATTTTGGCTGTGGTTTAACATATCTAATGTCAGCAAATACAATTTGTTGTATAGTGGTTTTATTTCATTGTCTATATTCTGCATGGTTGTGTATTTAATGCCTGATCCGATTCTCTGCCTTTGTTTCTTAAATGTTAATCATAGGCTTTGCCGTTTCAGTGGCGGAAAGATGATGAAAACTGTGTTGTGCTTGATGTAGTGTTGTTTGATTCACTTGTTTGAGCGAACAAAATACTGGCAGTTACTTCTCATTTTTTCGTCACATGTCAAGAAGCCATTCTAAACATTGTGAAAGAACGACGGGGAAATCAAATTGTGGTGATTTAATGGGAAAGCTAATTAATCAGATAGTAGAATACTCATGTGAACAGGCCGATAGGTGATATTTCTGGCACTTACTATCTTATTGTGTGTTTGCCCTGCTTTTCCATCCTGCAGTTCAAAGGTTATTATAAACTTTCAGTACCTGCAGTTCCCTGGAGAAAATTGTGTGGCCCTGTACCCGTGATCACTCTAAACAAATTGTGAGGCCCTGTACTCGTGATTACTATAAACAAACTGTGTGGCCCTGAGCCCATAATCCCTATAAACAAATTGTGGCCCTGAGCCCTTGATCACTATAAACAAATTGTGTGGCCCTTTGCCCGTGATCCCTATAAACAAACTGTGAGGCCCTGAGCCTGTGATCCCTATAAACAAACTGTGTGGCCCTGAGCCCGTGATCCCTATAAACAAATTGTGTGGCCCTGTGCCCGTGATCCCTATAAACAAATTGTGGCCCTGTACCCATGATCCCTATAAACAAATTGTGGCCCTGTGCCCGTGATCCCTATAAACAAATTGTGGCCCTGTACCTGTGATCCCTATCAACAAAATGAGGCCCTATGCCCGTGATCCCTATAAACAAACTGAGGCCCTGTGCCCATGATCCCTATGAACAAACTTAGGCCCTGTACCGTGATCCCTATTAGCAAATTGTGTGGCCTTGTACCCGTGATCCCTTTAAACAAACTGTGTGGTTTCACTGCTCACAATTCCCATTGGCAAATCACAAGTATCTGAGGTCCACTGGACATTTTGTTAGGATCTGCGGTCTGGTCAGTGCTTAAAATTAGATTGCCTGTGTCTGGGCCACCCAGTAATCATGAGATTATCAGTTGACAGACTGCTGGTGTGTAAGACTCGGTACAGAGTTACCACCAGACAGAATGCTGATGTCTGGTACTCAGTATAGAGTTGCCATCAGACAGACTGCTAATGTATAAAACTCAGTATAGAGTTGCTATCAGTCAGACTGCTAATGTGTAAAACTCAGTATAGAATTGTCATCAGACATGTAGTGATTAATTGCGAATCAGTAAATAGTTGCTATCAGACAGATTCTGATGTCCACAGGACCAAAAATGGAGTTCCATTAAACGGACTGCTGATACATGAAAGCCATTTGGCAATTGCAGGTCTAAGATTAAGTACCTATTAGCATCTGTGCGGTACTTTGCCCACTGAACAAGGCATCATGACTACATATCAGGCACTAAAAGATACCAGTCTTTAAATCCAGTGCGTTTACAAATATATTTCAAACAGCGCGTCTCCTGTAGGAAACTGTAATGTTTCAGAATCTCATATGTGGTTGTCATAAAAATGTAAAAGGCATTATTGCCAGCTTGCCTAAAATGAGTACCAGATAATGTCCTGGGAAGTAAAAGGGGCCGGCTTGATGCTAACCACATCATCCATTGAGGGTTGGTTGATCTGTTAAACAAGGAGTAGCATCATATGCCAGATACATCGGTGGCATGACAGGAGTGGAGTCCCTTACTGTATTTTATTATGACCAGCTTGAGAAGTGCCCACCATTTGTTAATAAAACATTTAAAAGGCAACTGTAGACCCTAAAACAGTGTTTCCCAACTTGTGTGTGTACCATGCCTCATTTGAAACCTTTCTAAAATAATTAGCCCCCCCCCCCCCCCCCCCCCTCCCCCCCCCCATGTAGTGTAAACTCTGGATGAGCCCATTTTGGAATTGTCCCCCTTTACAAATGAATTGCCCCCTCCCCTTTTTTTTTTTTACAAATGAATTCTCCCCCCCCCCCCCCCCCCCCCCCAACAATCAAATTGCCCTCCTTTAAAATCACTTTTGGAAACTCTGCCCTAAAAGGTCAAGAAACTAACACACTTCAACCGGCCATGTTTGGGTAAGGTAGTCACAAGAAAACCAAATAAACACAACAAGCAGTGAATAACTGAACTGTGCTAGATCTCAGCTCATGTTGCATTCTGTGTATGAACACATGCTGAACACATGACTTCTATCTGAGTTAAAGTTTGCGCCAAATTAGTGAATGCGTTATATTTTTTATATTTCGATACAATTCTTATTTTTCTGTTCCATGAACTCCTATCATTTTAATCAGCCCCGAGAGGGCAAGTGATTCCTTTTTTTTTTTTTTTTTTGACATTTTTTATTTTACTTGATTGTCATTTGTTGAGTGTTTTGGTATTAATAAATGAAGTATTCGTTTGCTTATTGCTTGTTTTGTTGGTTATTTATATCTGTGAATGTCAGGTGTGATAATAGAGAGCTCAAAATATTTGATGAGGATAAGACCAAATTGGAGGTTTGTCTTTCCTTTTCATTTTCACTTTCCATCCCAACCAACACAGTGTGTTATTAGCTGTTCCATGTGTATCACTTCATGATAATATGTCTTTTGTTTTTTATGTTTTGAAATATGGCCAAATATTATATACTATGCAGGGACAATGTATGTTGCATCTTTGAAAGTGGGGATTACAGGACTATTGGGTGGGGGGGAGGGAGGAGGAATAGACCCATAGGCCCCCCCCCCCCCCCCTTTCCTCCACTAGGGTCTTTCCTTTAAAGTTGGAGTGCAGCTGCCTGGGAGGGAAGGAGTCAACAGTCTGCATAACATTGAAGCCACCTCTGTCAAACAGATGTGCGCGCAAAACTTAAGTTCTGGTACAAGATCAAAGTCTTGCTCCATCCTCATCGTCATCTTCAGCAGCCAGCGAAGAGTTCCAATACTGATGGTGCCGGTCACAATCTGGTTATACGTCCGTCTTGTCTTTCCTCTGAATGTAGTGAGCCGGCCAGACCCACTGGTTACACCCAGGTGCCTCATTCTCTCCAGGCCATAATAATCTTGTTTCTCGACTGATTCCGTTGCTTATTCCAATAAGGCCTTCACCAAATCTGCCTTGTCGTGTGTCAATTAACCACCCAGTGGTCTGTTCACTCTGATGGGCTGGACATCTTCAATTAATGCAGCACCTGCTAATCTATCAGCTCTTTCATTACCAACAACGCCTGCATGCCCTGGGACAAATATGAAGGCAACTGCACATACAGGAAAGTTTTAATGAACATAAATGGGAGAAATTAAAAAAAAAAATAAGAACTAAGAGATGCCTGAGCAACAAATAGTATCAATAGTTACAGAGACAAACAGAGAATCAGCATACAGGCACTGCAATGGGAAATAGATGGGGTGAGGACACGAGGATATTCAAAAGAAACCGTAAAGCAAACATTGGATTCCATTTGTGATATCAAAGTGATTGCACAGCATAGAACTGAATGGAGGAACTAACTGAATGTTGAAGTAAGAATCAACATCACAGCACTAGGGACACGCCCAAAAGTGCTCAGTCCCCATCTTCAGCAGCATGCAAAGAGTTCCGATGGTACAGTAACCATCTGATTTTATCTCCGTCTTATCCTTTCCCTGAGTGTTGAGCGTCGACCAGATCCCCCTGATAACTCCTCGCAGCACTATTCTCTTTAGACTGTAAAGATCTATCTGCACCTATGCACTGTTTACTCGCTCCCAAAGGGCCCTGAAAATATCTAATTTGGCATACATCAATTCACCACCAAGTGGTGCAGAGCCAGCCAGTCTACCATTAATTACATAAATCCTACTGGACAGGGCAGACATGGATAATGTCTGCTGGTTAAGAATGGAGGAGCAGGCTGCAAACCCTTTGTGACACAGAATGACATAACAGGACAATGATTACAAATACTTTATAATAACAGAGGTTCTAACGCTGGAACTGTTTTGATATTTTTTTTAATTGATTAACAAATCAGCAATAAAATTTTTAAACAACCAACATTATAAAACAGTTTAAGGAACAGACCTAATCAATCACTTTCCTGATTATAACTGTCACACATTTAGCTGGTTCGGCCACACAGTGAGAATGAATGAATCCAGGGAGGCCAGCATTGAGATAGTTCAACATGAAAATGGAAAACATCAAGAAGCAGAGGAAGAATTAGAAGAATATGGACTGAAAGAGTCACTGATAGCCTAAGACTTCACAACATAACACCACATCAGGGAACTGAGCATGCCCTGGCTCAGCTGCCTATTATCTATCAAACTGTGATGCCTAGTGGCAGAAAGCAGATAATGACCCTGACAACAAACATGATAAAAGATACATTTAAGTTTATGTTCTAATTCAACTGACAATAAACATCACATCAAACAATGAATAAGTGTGACCAGATAATACTGTCTTTAACTAATTTTACTTCTTTTTCATCATTCTGTACCCTTGAGGTTCACGTCTGCAGATATCTCTTGCCTTCATTTATCTTTGTAACTGGCTTTCTGTTTCCGGCTGATGCTTCTAAGTATTGCAGATCTGCCTGTATATTATCTCTCTACGTTTGTCTTTGTCTACCTTGTGGTCTTCTCCCAATTGTATTCACAGTTTTTGTCTCTCTATTAATTCCGTCTATATGCACCAACTAACTACACAAAACAATAAAATATATAATTACCACCATGTGTATGGGGGTCGCCGTGGCCGAGCGGCTAGACGCTCGCTGTGGACCGGAAGGTCATGGGTTCGTCCCTGGCGGAGCCGGACTATTTTAAAAAATGACCTTGGCTCCCAGGTCGACCCAGCCTTGAGTGGGTACTGGGTACAGTACCGGGAAGTAGAGGCGGCCGGCGTGATGTTGACCACATCACCCATCTTGTGCCGATTGGTCTATAAAAATATAGGTCTAGCCCTATATGCCCTATACGCCTGAAGGTGTGGAAAAGAGACCTTTACTTTACTTTTCGCTTACCATGTGTCTTGTCAATAAACCCTTTGGAGACGAGGCCTTTTTGGAATTTCGGTGCCAAGAAGACGGGAGCCTTCAGGAGCGAATTCTCATAGTTAATACACAAATAAATATACAAAATAAAGCGTTTAATTAACATGTACAAAATCTTATATATTCGTGTAGGAAATTGAATGAACTAACAGAATATTTATGAATCAAACTGAAATCTCAACAATTATTCAAATTAACTATTCTGATTTGCATAATTTATGCAAGCAATATTTGTAAAACTTGGGAACAAACATAACTAACCTAAAAAAAAATGTACATATGGATGAAGCTTGAATAAGTCCTAACACCTGTATTTGGGAAGTAAGGCCCTTGGAGGCCCTTCAGACACTTCTGGCACATGGTTCTACTCATTTTCCTGTCTCCAGTTATGTTTCGGTTGTAATGATGCAACAGTCCTTTTCGCCATTGTTGGGAACTGGTAACCCCAGAAAATAATAGATGTTAAAATTGCAGAACACATTAAACTTTCTCGAAAGCCGTCAATGAACAGCCCACATGTGCAAGAAGCAGTCTGATTGGCTGGTATGAAAACCTGCCAACCAACATCAAGACTTCTATTATATAGGGCCAACCAATCGGCCTAGTCGTCCTTTTAGCTACTTTGTGTTGGGCCGATATTTAGGCCGCATTGTCTCCAAAGGGTTAATCTCATAAGATTACCAGTCTCAGATCAACAACTGCTAATACTGTCCTGATTATGTGATGTGGAAAAGCCAGCTGAATATTTCTTCATCTTCAACTGTGTTTATCCAAGGATGCGATCCCATTGTGCCCTTTCACAGCATATCTGCAATATTTGCTCTTTCGGCAAACACATTTGACTTTTTCAGGCATTTGTCACCTGGGTTAGGTAAGCCTTCCTGGATCTTGATGTTATTTTTTACTCAGTTTTTCCATTATCACTTCTCATCAGATTTGTCAGTTGTCATTACATTTCTAGTGTTTCATTTACATTAGCTCTCTGAGTCCCAGAGACTTTAGCATCACAAGCTCAAGAGGTAGTCAAGAGAAACGTAAAATCGGTTCATCTTGCATTCATTGGACTTCTAGTTAGAAATCTATGAATGTATGATGCGTTCCTGGGGACTCAAAGAGTCAATGCTTCCATGCTAGATGTATGACATATCAGTTTTTAATCAAGTCAAATATCAACATATATCAAGTTCTTCAATGGTTCAACAAAGAAAAAAATAAACTGACATACTGTGTACTACATAATCACGCGTGACTGTCTCTGTTTATCTGTCATTCTCTCTATATGCATCAAACTGGAATTGGTTTATCCCCGTATGGGTTCTGGGGCCCCATTGTGAGGAATACAATAACAGACCCACTGCCTACCCAAAAGTACACAAGAATAGACCCACTGCCTACCCAAAAGTACATCAAAAGAGTTCTTCTTCAGGCGTTCACACATTTATCAAGCTCTTACTCATACAATAAACAGCAAATTCAACAATCACATTTTTAATCTTTAATTTTCAATATGCTGCGTTTTTCCAGTTTCTCCATCTCACTCAGAACTGAGGCTACTTGAAATCGAAGATCTTGAAATCTGGAAACCGACATCTGTCAAAGAAAAATAAATCATACAGAATAACACAGACATACATCATATTAAACTTTTTCTTGAACTTTGCAGCTCACCACACGTTCACTGGGTAACCCAGGTTTTTCTTCTGTTGCATATAGTTAGCTAGTTAGTCTTTACTCGAGCCTAGGGTGGCGCACAGGGCAGAGGTCATAGCTTTCCATGTCTGGTGGGTCGCTGCCACCTGCTTTTAGATCTTGGATGTCTGTCAGGCCCATGGCTGAGCCCTCCCTGATGATGGACCTATACAGTCTCTCTTGGTCTTCCCCATTTTCTTGTCCCTTCGGGCGTCCATTTGAGGGTTTGATAGGGGAAGTCTTGCCTTATCCATTCTGATTGCATGGCTGATGTAGTTCCAATGGGGCCATCCTATAAAACTGGATATGTTATCTTGCTTCGTCTCTTGTCTTATTTGCGTTTGGATCTAAAATATGTCCAGGGAAGATTTCATATCTGGTGCATATAGTTGTCAATTAATTATTTTCAGATTGTTAGCTGTGAATTATTTTTATTCACACTATTAGTTTAGCCACCTCTGTCCCATCGTGGTTCCTTCATTACTCTCCCCAAAGCACACACAAGTTTTGTCCACAATGAAACAGCAGATAGACTGGTTTATTCGCATTTGGGTTCCAAGAATAGACCCACTGCCTTCCCAAAAGCATATTATAAAAGTTGACTAACTGGGAGCTTCCTTTAAAGTCGGAGTGTATCTGCTGAGGCAAGGAACCAACAGAGTGCATAAAAATGAGTCAGATCTGTAAAATGGATGTGCATGCAACACTCAGGTTCTGGAACAGGACTAGAGTCCAGAAGCGGACAAATAACCATAACTTTTACCAGAGTTTGAAGCCAGTGAACGCAAAGAAGAAGAAGATGAATATTAGGTTTTTTTTTTTTTTTTTAAGAAGGTGCTGATACTCACCACAAAGTGAATATTACAGTAGTACTAAAAACTGATACCATAAATTGTGTACCGGCAGAAACAAGCCTTGGTAATGATAATAGTTGTAAGAGATAAGATCTTGAAAATTATGGTTTCTGCAGAATAAACAGTGAACATAATGGAAAAATTATAATGTTCATGAAGACGATGGTCGAAGGTCATACCTCAAAATCTTTAATGCTGCCATCAGATAAGGTCATGTCCATGGTAACACCTCGAACCAGGACTCGATTCAGCACCCTTCAAAAAACATTAGTTTCTCAGTGACATTTTCAACAGACAAGTTAAAAACTCATTTTAATATCTATATTTTTAACATTAAATTTCAAATGGTCAGATTTCCGAACCAATACACAAATAAGGCAAGAATCCAGGCAAGAGTATGTGTCTAATTTTATACGAAAACGCCGCTGGAACTATGTCGGCCACGCCCTTAGAATGGATAAATCAAGACTTCCTTACCAAGCACTCATTTGGACACCACAGGGGAAAAGATCTCGTGGAAGACCAAGGGAAACCCTACGTAGAACTATCATCATGGGCCACTCAAACATCCAAGACCTACAACAGATTGCAACGAACCACCATGCATGGAGAGTCATGACCTCTGCCCTTTGTGCCGCACTCGACACAAGAGGAAAGACTAACTAATTTTAAACATCACAAAGGCACGGAAATATATTCCTCCATTTCACTTTATCCTTGCAATTTTAAAATACCATGAATGGAATCTAGTTTACCCTCTTTGGCATCTCTCATTAAGATTGGTCTTATGGTTTCTCTTGGAGTCCTCCATTCCACTAAACAATTTTCTCATTTCAGTGCCTACTTGGTGCTTCTCTGTTCACGTCTTCTCTGGATGTGCCCAATATATTGCCATCTTCTTGGAGTTATATAACTTCCTCATGTAGATTCCGGGGCCCCATTATTGGGGCAACAAAAATAGACTGACTGCCTCCCCAACAAGCATGTCCTAAGAGTCGACTAACTGGAGGCTTCCTCTGAAGATGCAAAAAACCAATAGTCTGCATAAAAGGGGTCAAATCTGTAAAAGGATGTGTCTGCAACACGCAGGTTGTGGAATAAGACTAAAGTCCAGAGATGGAAGAGCAGCCGGAACTTTCCACTAGAGTTTACAGCCGGTCCTCTGTTCCTGTGCCAATGAAAACCACACAGAATGTCCATTTCGGTCCTTTGTGGAGACAAAAGACTGACCAAAGACTGCAGGCTCAGCAAAGTCATTAGAACACACATGCATTAACTGCAGAAGGCAATCATCAGAAGTGCCAACGCAAACATTCTGGCACTAGAAAGGCAGTTTATCGTTGACGGATGCAGCAGTTACAACAGATTAGAAGTTGCACATGCAGTCAGTCACACAAGGCACCAACCAAATTAATTTCTCTCACGTGGGCTTCAGTTGAGATACGAATTTACAACCATCTGGCCAATATATTATAAACACCCCCCCCCCCCCCCCAAAAAAAAAAAAAACCTACATGATATACTGACAACGAATAGTGGCCACTGTGTTTACCTCACCCCCCCCCCCCCCCCCCCCCAACCACACACACTGTGATGAATACTTTAAAAAAAACCATTCTTTTTCTTCTTCTACAGCATTCGAACCCTTGAGGTTCAATGCTGCAGTTATCGTCCACCTCTATTCCTCTCTGTGACTGCAAATGTTTGTTGGTCTGACTGTACATTATCTTTCCACTGTCTTCTTGGTCTGCCTCATGCCCCCTCCCATTATATCTTTTGTGTATACAGGTTTTGTCTCACTTTAATTTTGAATTCTCTCTATATGCCCTAATCATTGCAGTCTATTTGCCCTCATGATTCCAGTAATTAGTAATAATATGAACAGATAATAGATTGCTATGTTGCTCTCTCCATTCTCCACTGTCTTGCATTTTTTATGAGGGCAAACAAAAACATGCTGAAAAAACTATCATCATCAGCATGTGCCATGCCAATAAACACTCAGTCACTGTCCACCATTTTATGTGATCGCCAGTCTCAGACCAGTCCATGTGATCTGTGCATGTGGACAGCCCCCCCCCCCCCCCCCCCCCCAGAATACTGAACTATGCCACTGCAGACTTGCTCTCTACATGCGGCAGGAAGATCGCACGTCTAGCCAGTTAGCATTCTGGTGGAGACCAAGTTGTCTCAATCAGTAGAGGACATTTGTGACGTCACAGCCTTCATAGAGGTCTGTGGCATTCTCATGTGAAAAACCAATGGCAGGGAGGTGAAGGAGCAAGGGATGAAGAAGAAGAAGAAGAAGGGCAGCAACAGAAGAAGAAGGAGAAGAAAAAATAAGAAGTAGAAGAAGAAGAAAAAGAAGAAGAAGAAGAAGAAGAAGAAGAAGAAAAAAAAAAGAAGAAGAAGGGCAGCAACAGAAGAAGAAGGAGAAGAAAAAATAAGAAGTAGAAGAAGAAGAAAAAGAAGAAGAAGAAGAAGAAGAAGAAGAAGAAAAAAAAGAAGAAGAAGATCATCTTCGTCTTTGTTCTTGTCCCACTTATGCCATGTCAGCAAACCATTCGGGTCTTCCACTGTCTATTTTTCCACCTAGTTTGCCTGTTGTCATTAAGTTGACAAGTTTATTTAATTTTTACTGCCCCTCCCCCCCCCCCTCCCTGCACACACAAAAAACTGCTAATACCGCCTGTATTTACCACTTCCGAGGTGTAAGCAGAAGGGTCTTGGAGCCTGGGGATTTAAGGCTGCATGGCTAGTGTTGTTGCCACAGACTGTGCAGGTTAGGATTGTGTTGTTTTCATTGATAACTTGTCCAACAAATCTTGCCTGTCAATGCATAATTTCTTTACCCAGGAAGAAAAGGTGTAATTTAAAAAATATTTATATGCTGAATAAAATACAGAACTGTACAGAGAGCAATATTTTTATCAAAACTCACCCAGTGGATATAGCAACATCAACTCTCCAACCCAAATGATCAAGAGTGGGCAGACCTGGTCGAGCATTCTCTAACTGCTCGTCAATTTTTCCTCGAACAGACCCAAAAACACAAGACACTAAATCCTCATGAAATTCAGCTGGAATTCTGTAAAACAGAAAGTATAAAAAAACGGTTCTTAATTTATAACGTACCCCAAACACAAAATACCCGTGGGAAATCCACAGCTGACCTGACATTCCATTATTTCAAGGGGTGGAAGTGTGCTGTTGTGTGGTGCTTTTTTTTTCATCTAGTGTCTTCTAATGCTAACCCTAACCCTAACCCTAAACTTGGCTGTAGATAAATCGCGAGAAACTACAACCTGAACACCCTAGAATTTATTGGGAATGTCTCCCGTGACGTTGTCGTGACATCAGGGGTAAGTTATAAATTAAGTACCCAAATCACTTCAATTTTTTCAGAAATGCATCATGCATTGATTTATAACTCAGCCTAAAATAAGTTACCAAATGTCCTGGAAAGTAAAGGTGGCTGGCGTGATGTTGCCCACTTTACAGATGGAGAGCTATTTATGCATAAAGGACCCTCTTTACGTCAGTGGCTGATGGAGTATATGATGCTAAACTTATATTTCTATAGACAGCCACTGACATAAAGAGGGTCCTTTATTCACTTTATTTACAGAAACCCAACCACAAACTACTTTTGGATTCTTGTTATCTACCCTTGAACTCGTTGTCTTCTTCATGTTCACCGGCTGTAAACTCCAGTGGTAATTTCTGCACTTAGGCCTTGTTCCAGAACTGGAGTTTTGCATGCACATCTGTTTTACAGATCGTGCTTAGCTGTTTACAGACTGTTCCTGGTCTCTCAGGCAGATGCCCTCCGACTTAGAAGAAAACACCCCTAAATAATTCCCTCTTATGACATGCTCGTTAGAGGTCAGTTGGTATTAGGGCTGTACCGAATACGAATAACAGGAACAACTATTCGGCCGAATACGAATACAAATAGTGTATAGTTTATAAAATATATATCAAAAAAAAAAAAAAAACCATTCATCATATCAAATGTACGCTGAACTTTTACATCACATAAAGTAACACAGAATAGTCATCTTTTTCTTTAGCATTCTGAGCCCTTCAGGTTTATTGCTGCAGATATCACTCGTCTCCATTCATCTCTCTGGCTGGCCTTTTCTTCGCAATTTGTGATACCAGTTGTTTGCAGGTCTGGCTGGACATTATCTCTCGAACTTCTTTTTTGTATGCCTCGTGGTCTACGCCCATTCCTCTCTCAGGTGTATACAGTTTTACTTCTCTGTCATCTGACATTCTTTTACTACGCCCCAACCATTTTAGTTTGTTAGCTCTCATGATGCCAGTGATCAATGGTAATTCAAACAGATTATGTGTTACGTTATTGCTTCTCACTCTCCATTCCCCGCTGTTAGCATCTTTGATAGGTCCAAAGATTTGTCGCAAGACTGTTTTCAAAAACTGTAATAAGGCCTCAACTCTTTTATTTCTGCTTCAAGTTTCAGAGCCAAATAAAACGACTGGTCTCATTAACGTTTTATATATTTTGATCTTGGTGTTGCGAGACAGACACTTTGACTTTATCAGCTGATGAAGGGCATAGTATACCTTGTTTCTAGATTGTATTCTAGATTATATTTCTTCTCTCAGCATGTTGGAGCAGTTGAAGTTTGCACCGAAGTACTTATGTGTTTTTGTTCGCTTGATTTATCGACTTTGATATGGCCGAAGTTTATATTCTTTCCATGTCTAGTTAGTATTCGTACAGAATAGTAAACGTTTAAAAACATTTTATGTTTTGCATCCTTCAGTCAGTCTGTGGTAACTAATAACTAGGAATGAAAGAATCCTAAGTATTATAACAAGTAACTAAACTTGGAAATTGTCACTGACAGCTTAGTTAATGTATGAAAGCTGCATTAGCTTTCTACAAAACCAATCGTTCCATGTTGTCAGTTTTAAGGCCGTGTATGCAAAAGCGGGTGTAATGTAACTACTATTCATATTTGGCGCGACCGAAACTATTCAGCCGAATACCGAATAGTCGATAGGTCCACTACTGGGCCCCGAAAGCAAATATTTGGTACAGCCCTAGCTGGTATATCCCCACTCCTTCCGAAAATCAGGCCCCGAAACCCACAGAGGGAGTAATCAATAGAAATGAACAGACTGAAGCATTCAGTGGAACAGATTCCCCACAGCCTACAACATATATGTAAGGGGTGGCTCATGTCATAAAATCTATCACTGAGGCTTACTGGAAAATCTGATGTTAGCTTGGCTGTAACAAAAATCATCTTGTCTCAAGGACCCTGCCCCATAAGGGCTTTTTTTTTTAAAGTTGATATATTCACATTGTTACCTCCTAAACATTTACACAGGTGTGGACACAGTCAGTAGCACTGACTGTTGATGGGTAAACGGGACACTATAGAGAAGTCGGTAAAGTGACGTTTATGGGGAGGTGGTCAATCCGGAAGTGTCAGTTCTGTTGCTTCTCGGGGCGACAGGGTTAATATGATGTATAGATATAACATATAAGCCAGTAGAGGAGAGAAAACTACCGCCAAAATTTAAAAATAACATTTTTTTTTAAAATAACAAATAAAAACAAAATGCACTTACTGGAGCTCTTGTAAATCTTGTAAAAAATGCTGAAACATAAACAAATAAAAATGTATCTTTCACATATGAAGCAATTAGACTAACATGTGTGCATGCAAGCACATACACACTCACACACACATATTTCCAGTGCTTAATCTTCTTCTTCTTCATCTGTCAATTTCTGTCTGTATCGACATCCTGGCACAGTTTGACCAGTTCGTGCTCCGCCCTTTGATACAGCTGCTATCTTGACTTCCATGCTCAACGTACCCAGTAGGAGTTGACTGGCATATCTGCCCGGCTCTCTAGCGTAGTTGGCTAAACCGAATTGCGCGGTGAGCGGGTGACGAACTCCGTGTGGTCCGGATTCACTCCCGGGGGTAGGCAGAAAAGCCACATCTTCTCCCAGATTTACGGTATTTACAATGGAATCAACGCCGAAAGGTTGCGATATCCATAATACCGAGCTTAAGGGTTAACAACTCATGGCTTCTGGATACTAAAACAAACAAACAAACAAACTGGCATATATGCCTGGCTCTCTAGCGTAGTTGGCTAAACCGGATTGAGCGGTGAGCGGGTAACGAACTCTGTGTGGTCCGGGTTCACTCCTCGGGGTTGGGCAGAAAAGCCACATTTTCTCCCAGATTTACGGTATTTACAATGGAATCAAGGCCAAAAGGTTGCGATATCCATAATACCGAGCCTAAGGGTTAACAACTCATGGCTTCTGGATACTAAAACAAACAAACAAACAAACTGGCATATCTTCTTTCTCTGTCCCGCAACCAGTTGCTGCATGCTTGTTCTCATTTAATACCCATTCCCAGTAATTGTCTGAACATCTCTGCAACAAAGCACATTCAGTATGCCAGACCTGTCCATACTTCTGCCTCCACTAATCACTGCAGACATGACCAGCATATCGACCAGCACGTCAGCTCTTTCATTTTCTTTCACCCCAGCATCTTCCAGTGTGTACAGCCAAGATAGTTTCTTGAGGCAGGACCTTTGGATGCTGCCAGCTTATTCTAGTCAGAATTCACCAGTTTGGATCTCCTTAAGCCTGCTCTCTGAGTCTGTGACTATCAATGTGTGAGTTGCTTTCTTTTCCACCAGCCATGCAAGTGCACCTGTGACAGCTTCCATCTTCACTGTCATGCTAAAAGTAGTTGAACTGAATCCATGACTATCATCCTTTACTGTCTTCCCATTCACCGTCACGCCGTATGCCCACCAGATGTCACCTCAAGAATCACTGAGCCATCTGTAGGGATGACAACATCAGCTTGTTTCTTCTTCATCTGCTTTTCATCTCTCAATACAACATAGGCCCTAAATCAACCCACGCCAAGCCTGATGTAAGCATGTACATCTTATGGCACACATGGCGGAGTACATTTGTATTATACTATACTTCCCTTAGGGATACCGGTAACATGCAAATGCTAATGTTTAGAACCTTACATAATTACAGTTTCTACTGCATACGGCTGAATAACATAATATAAACATCATTTTTTGTAAAATACAGGCAGATGTTTTAATGAGTATATTTAAGATAGGCAATCAGAGAGACAAGTGCTGTAACCAGTACTGAGAGAGACATTTACTAAGAGAGACAAGTGCTGTAACAAGTACTGAGAGAGACATGTCCTGAGAACGACAAGTACTGAAACCAGTGGTAACAGAGACATGTCCTGTGATAGACAAGTGCTGAGACAAGTACTGAGAGAGACATGTCCCGAGAGAGACAGGTACTGTCCTGTGATAGACAAGTACTCATACAAGTAGTGAGAGAGACATGCAGTGAATTAAGTACTGAACAGTAACAAGCACTGAGAAAGACAAGTACAGAGAAAAAGAGAGAAAGCAACTCACCTCCTTTTTCAGTGAAGAAGTGGACACTTTCCAGGCCTGTCTCAGCAGTTTCTCCAGACCACAGAAGATAACAGCAACAGTGTCATCGGTCAGCTTGTCACTGACCAGAGACCTGAGGCTGCTGCTGTCCGGCTGGGGTCCCACCACTGAGGCCACAATCACTGGGAAGGGTTATTGTGAACACTCATTGTAATTTATTTGCTGGTAAATAAGTAAACAAATAAAGGACTCTTGTCCACGTCTTCAGATGTTTTGGCTATATAAGGCTAGACTTGAGACACCTTGGTCATCCACTGCACCTAGGTCCATTTCCAGTCGTCTTGACTTGTCCTGCCATTGGATTCAAGATAGACACAGGCGAGAGAGTGAGGTGGACAAATTGCGCAGCTCTTCCTCACTTAAATTCAAGTCCTTGCGCAAGTCACTTTCATCCAGCTATCTTACTACTTTGGATGAAAGTGGTCTTCATCACTCGTGATGGATGAACAACACAACAACACAGACCTATATTTTACGGATCAATCGGCAATTGGCGGGTGATGAGGTAGGCATCACGTCGGCCACTTTTACTTCCCAGTGCCTGTACATGGTACCCACTCAAGGCTGGGTCGACTTGGCAGTCAATGTCATTTCATATTATTAGCAATAGTCAGACAATTTAAATTTCATCTCTGAGTGGTAGGAATAAGTACTGAAGGATTTTAAAAAAAAAAATTAAATAAAACTTTTAACAATAAATAAATTGTGTGCCATCTTCATAACAGAGATTGGCTACAGTGTTGGCAAACGCTGTCTCTGGGAAAAGTGGTGAGGCCCCAATTTCTTGCATAAAGCTATTCTGGTAGCACTACCAGAAAACGTTGAGAACTGGAGGGGTAGTAAAAGGGGAGAGGCTGTAAACAGTAAGTATGAATAAGTCGTGTAGAAAAAAAAGCTGAAGTGCAGGGAGATAGAAATAAGGCACAGAGCTTTGTCAGTTGAGTTGAGTTGAGTCAAGAATTGACATCACAGCACTCGGGGCATTCCCATGCATGCTCCGTCCTCATCTTCAGCAGCCAGTGCAGAGTTCCAATACTGATGGTACTGGTCACAATCTGGTTAAATGTCCATCTTGCCTTTTCTCTGAGTGTAGTCAGCTGGTTAGACCGTCTGGTTACACCCAGGTGCCTCGTTCTCTCCAGGCCATAAAAATCTTCTTTCTCTACTGATTCCATTGTTTGTTCCCAAAGGGCCTTGACCAGATCTGCCTTGTCACCACCCAATGGTGCAGATCCGGCCAATCTGTCTGCCTGTTCATTACCCACCACGCCGGCATTGCCTGGCAAAAAGATCCAAAGTATGCTCACTAAAAAGTATGCTATGGCAGTAATACTAAAAACTATAAATATGAGGTAGAAATGAATTGCCGTGCTGTGAGTGTGAGAGAGAGAGAGAGAGAGAGAGAGAGAGAGAGAGAGAGAGAGAGAGAGAGAGAGAGAGAGAGAGAGAGAGAGAGAGAGAGAGAGAGAGAGAGAGAGAGAGATATGCTTCCAGTGCCAGACTCTGACATTTTCAAAGGCTAACCTACTTAAAATGAGATGCCTCAGAAAAGACATCCAAGACAAAATTAGAAATAGAAATAAGATTATCAGACAGGCTGTAGAAACAACACCATGCAGAAAATTCAATGAGAAACAGAAGATCAAATGGTTTGGTCATCTAGTAAAAATGATGTTACAACAACTACCAACGCAGGCGCTACACACGAAAAGGTCTGATGTGAAAGCAAGAGGTTGCCCCAGGAGAAGATGGATTTGTGACATTAAAGAACAGCCACATCTACATGAAATGACAATAGGCATTGCTGCACATCGAGCAAGGGACATCAAGCAAGGGACATCAAGCAAGGCACATCAAGCAATGCACATCAAGCAATGCACATCAAGCAAGGCACATCAAGCAAGGGACATCAAGCAAGGGACATCAAGCAAGGGACATCAAGCAAGGGACATCAAGCAAGGCACATCAAGCAAGGGACATCAAGCAAGGCACATCAAGCAAGGGACATCAAGCAATGCACATCAAGCAAGGGACATCAATCAATGCACATCAAGCAATGCACATCAAGCAAGGGACATCAAGCAATGCACATCAAGCAAGGGACATCAAGCAATGCACATCAAGCAAGGGACATCAATCAATGCACATCAAGCAATGCACATCAAGCAATGTACATCAAGCAAGGGACATCAAGCAAGGGACATCAAGCAAGGCACACCAAACAAGGGACATTAAGCAATGCACATCAAGCAAGGGACATCAAGCAAGGGACATCAATCTGTTTCTCTCCAAGACACTTAATGGCAGAGGTAAAAATTGGTGATGATGATGATAACTTAAAGAAAAACAGTAAGAAGTACTCAAAATTTAATGTTTTAAAGAGTAGGTATGATTTGTGGAGTAATACTGAAAGGAAGAAATAAGGATAGTAGGACACCTTGGTTCGAATCCTTGGACAGGCTGTGGACTTTTTTTTCTGTCGGGACAAAAAACAGAATCCAAATCTGCACGGCCTGCGGTGACCGCACAAGCCTTGAGGTGTTAGATCATCAGACTCAAACCCCCCCCCCCCCCCCCCCCCCCCCCCACCCCCCCCCCCTTGCACACACATCGTAAACGTGGCAAAACAGGCAGTAATGGCAGCATATAGTTGAGATGACTCAAGAAATGACATCATAGCACTCAGGGCATTCCCATAAGAACTCCGTCCCTATCTTCAGAAGCCAGCACAGAGTTTCAATACCAATGATACCAGTACAGTCTGATTATATATCCGTCTTGCTTTTTCTCTGAGAGTCGAGTATCGGCCAAATCCCCCTCATTATTCGAAATATATAATGGCAGTATAATGGGCTGTAGTTCTGGTAGACAGAAATAGAGTAGACGTTGGCTGTATTATATAAGACAGATAGAAACAGGGGACAGAAACTGAGCAGGCATTGGCTGTAGTATCTAAGACAGATAGAAACAGGGGACAGAAACTGAGCAGGCATTGGCTGCAGTATCTAAGACAGATAGAAACAGGGGACAGAAACTGAGCAGGCATTGGCTGTAGTATCTAAGACAGATAGAAACAGGGGACAGAAACTGAGCAGGCATTGGCTGCAGTATCTAAGACAGATAGAAACAGGGGACAGAAACTGAGCAGGCATTGGCTGTAGTATCTAAGACAGATAGAAACAGGGGACAGAAACTGAGCAGGCATTGGCTGCAGTATCTAAGACAGATAGAAACAGGGGACAGAAACTGAGCAGGCATTGGCTGTAGTATCTAAGACAGATAGAAACAGGGGACAGAAACTGAGCAGGCATTGGCTGTAGTATCTAAAACAGATAGAAACAGCAGTACTCACTGATTCAATTAAGGAGCCAAAGTTAATAGTAGTGATGAAACAAAAAAATTAGTAGATTAAATAATTGTAGTAGTAACAGTAGTAAATGAGGCAGAAATAGTGATAGTGTAGTGGTGGGAGTAGTATTAGTTGTTGTAGCAGTAGTAGCAGCAGCAGCAGTAGTAGTAATAGTAGTAGTACTAGCAGCAGCAGCAGCAGCAGTAGTAGTAATAGTAGTAGTACTAGCAGCAGCAGCAGCAGCAGTAGTAGTAATAGTAGTAGTACTAGCAGCAGCAGCAGCAGCAGTAGTAGTAATAGTAGTAGTACTAGCAGCAGCAGCAGCAGCAGTAGTAGTAGCAGCAGCAGCTGTAGCAGTAATGGTAGCAGTTTTAATTATAGTAGTAGTAGCAGTAGTAATGGTAGCGGGTGGAATTATAGTAATAATGGCAGCGGCTGTAATAGTAGTAGTAGCGGCTGTAATAATAGCTGTAGTAGTAGTAATGGTAGCAGCTGTGATAGTAGTAGTAATGGTAGCGGCTGTAATAGTAGAAGTAGCAGTAGTAGTAATGGTAGCGGCTGTAACAGCAGAAGTAGCAGTAGTAGTAATGGTAGCAGCTGTGATAGTAGTAGTAATGGTAGCGGCTGTAATAGTAGAAGTAGCAGTAGTAGTAATGATAGCGGCTGTAACAGCAGAAGTAGTAGTAGTAGTAATGGTAGCAGCTGTGATAGTAGTAGTAATGGTAGCGGCTGTAATAGTAGTAATGGTAGCGGCTGTAATAGTAGTAATGGTAGCGGCTGTAACAGTAGTAGCAGTAATAGCAGTTATAGTAGAAGCAGAAGGAAGAATTGGAGGAAGGGTAACAAAATGATACATACCTCTCAATATTTTAGTAAAGACACTTTTATCAAGCTTAGTCAGTGGTTTAACCATGGCTTGTATCTCGTGTGGAATTCTCGCTCCAACAAACAACGTCCGATCCACCCCAACTTTCCCACTACCCCCTTTCACTTGTATTATTGACATCATTCAGGTCCCTTTGCAGAACTCAGAACAGTTTCTGTTCTTGAAATGTTTCAGAAGAAAATCAGCACTGGTGGAAGTATGAATGATTCAATCAACATATAATATTCAATAATTGGCTATCCTCCGAATAATGGTCCCAAATTATCGAGGCCTAAAATATACCCTAACAGGGCCTCAGTCACATGTAAATTGCGGACCTCTTTCCAGCGACTATACCGCCACTGCCGAGAGTATCTCCCGCGCCGCTACGTGTGGCGCAGAATGGGGCTAAACTAGATGGCTGGGACTCACGGGCAAATAAAATGAAGGAAGCTGCAGGAGATGTGGTAGCTGCTGTAGCGGCACGGGGGAAACTCTCTGCAGTGACTTTAACTTCGCGAAAGCTTTTCCGCGGTATGCTGTGTAGTTTTAGAGGTCCGCAATTTACATGTGAATGAGGCCCTGTTAGGGTATATTTTTGGCCTCGATAATTTGGGTCCGTTATTCAGAGGATAGCCTAATAATTAATAGTATTTATTGATACAATGTACAGTATAGAATGTAATATTCACATATTGTGATTACATATTATTCATTCATTGTCCTCTTGTGCCATTTTATGTCACATAGGGCTCACAGTCTATTTCTCTTTTTTGCTCTATCCTGTGCGATCATGTCAATATCATGGATAGAATCCAGTCCAGCAGCCTTGGCCTCTCTCGTCAACATTCATCTTAGGGTTCCTTTCAGCGTCCTCGCCTCCTTATTCCTTTTATTTCCCATTGTAATACCTGTTTAGTGATTCTTTGCTGGTTACTTCTTAGGATGTGTCCAATGTGGCGCCATCTTCACTGTCTCAGCTGTTAATACGAGTGGCCGACCAGACATTTTTAATTTCTCTTAATCTTATTTCTTATTTATCCTTTTGAATTTATCCCAGTATTTTTTTTTTAATTTTCATAATTTATTGTGATTTTCAAGGTAATATTTTATTGGTCAAATTTAGGGAATTGAGACGTGAGATCTTATCGGAAAATTAAATATGATATGGTTATTTTATTTTGTGAAATAAATTAAATGAAATAAAAAATTTAAATGTTGTTACAAAGTTAAAGTAAGACCGATGTTTGAGATTCCGGCTAGCCGAGAACCACTATTCATTATTATTAATATTATTATGTGGGCGTGTCTGTCGGATGTTATTTAACAGTTCAGTGCTAGGTCGTATTATTGCAAATGCAATAAAACATATATTATTCACTACACGTACAAGCTCAACTGTGTCGCAGGGGTAAATTTCGAAAGAAGAGCTCGACAAGTGCAGAAATTCATCGGCGCCCAGAGACCTATCTGTCTCCCATCACGAGATACGGATTTGTTGTTCTCGGCGATTGAGGAAAAAAAGTTGCTAAAAACCTGTCGTTTATTTGAATCTATCGTTGGGTCTTTTTAAAAGTCAGATGCAAGGAAAAATGAAAGGGAACAATTTCTTTTTAAAATCCCTACCCCCACCCGTTACTGGCATGTATTGCTTCATGTTTAGGTTTACACAACGGAACAACATCATGGCACAAGGGTTAACCCATAAGTGATCCATTCTACTTCTGACTCAAGCCTGAGTCTGAAGAGCAGTGCACGAACTAATTTGGGTAGATTTTAAACTCAAAATTTTGCCCCGTCAGCGCCGTTAGGCTACTCTTTTCGATTTCGAACTGCCAAGGTATTTTTTTTAACTTGCGCAACAGTACACACGGGCGTCCGATCATACTACCCAGAACCCAGGGGAAATTATTAGAAGTCCACGTGAAAAAATCCCAGCCTTTACCGGGGCCTGAACCCGGGTCTTCCAGTACTCGAGGCGGACACCGTACCTCGAGACCATGCAGCCCCCTGCTCCTCCCCCCCCCCCCTGCAAACCCCAAACGGGTCTCCATGGCATCATCACAGCACAATAGACATTCACATAAGTGCTTCATCCCCATCTTCAGCAGCAAGCAGCGAGTTCCAACGCCGATGGCAGCAGTAACAGTCTCTAAGCACCTAATTTACCTGCATGATTCAAGTTCACACGGCTCTACCCTGCTACAACGGTTCCATCTGTGACCACGTGGCCATCTGGAAATGAGACACAGCACTTGATTTGCTGTTCTCAGGCCTTGATCGATGCACGCAAAAACTGTATGGCTGACTACAAGCACGTTTGGATATCGAAACAGAAGACTCAATAAACGCTATACTTTTGCTATAATTAGTTACGCGGTGATCTCTCTCTCTCTCTCTCTCTCTCTCTCTCTCTCTCTCTCTCTCTCTCTCTCTTTCTCTCTCTCCATCTCTCTCTTTCTGTCTAGGACGATTTATGTATGTATTGGCTTAGCTGTTAGTGATTATTATTAGTCATCGCTAGTGTATTACTATTGTTAGAATCTAGAAAATGTGAATGCAACCCCTGGTGGCTTGCAGAATACATTGTTCAAGCAATGTTACCCTACCACAAAGTACGCATCTCTTTCTGAAACCGTCCCTCAAGTGCACCTTTCTACGGCAGTCCTTTATTTCAGCCAACTTTCTGTCACAGCAGAGACTGTGTCTGATCTGACTGAGCCATTTGAATTTACTGTCCCCTTCTTGGAGCCAGTCATGCCGACCTTGTGTGCATAGGGAATTCCCTGTCAGTGTCTTACATATGTGTGGTCATTCGGCATGATTCTTCCCTTGTCTCACTCTCTCCCTCTCCCGAGATATATATATACTTATATAAATATGTAGTCATGTGTGCTGCACCAGCAAGCAAGCGGGTGGCAGGTAATGAGTGTGTGTATGTGTGTGTGTGTGTTTTCTTTAACTACTGAGCGTTAGAGAATGCATGCTGAATTTTAGTACTACAGTGGGATAGTAATTTGTCTACGGGACACCAGTGGCGCACATATATCTTCGTGTAGGGAGTCGGCAGTCCGAAACCCAAGTTCAAGGTGTCTCCTTCGTGCCAAAGAACTGCATGGCTGTTGGGTGAACAGTCGTTAACGAAGACAGTCAGGTCGTTGTTGGGGCGAGGCTTGCTGGTGGATGTAATGTCCTAAATCCCTTCCCCAGCTAATAGCAGGGTACTGCTGGGGTGACAGTTTATTAGGCCCTCACATAATGCTTCAGGTCCAAATGAACACTAGGCACTGCCACTGTTTTGAGCCGAGGCAAAAACTTTTGCTTCTGCCAGACTGTGGCCGTTGCTTTTTTGCTCCATTTGTAGACTGAAAGTATATAGTTTCGTTGCCCAGCCTCTGAGTTGAGTGCATGGCGTGACACTGTGAGCTGCGGATTTCATTTGGAATGTTTTTCGACCGACCAACGTGGTGGTGTGATTTGTAGATTCAGAAAATGGCGCAATGTCGGTTGTCGCAATATTGGTGGGGCCATTATTTGATTAAAATTGATCGCGTGTGCAACTGCTGATCTTTTAATGACTTCTGCTACCATAAATAATGAACTGCATTTCTAACGTCGGACTGATTGTGTTAGCACTTCGGATGGCTACCATGCTTTTAATGCGAGTGTATGCTAGATTTGCTGAGAGAGCAGTTTGTCAGTCTTTCCACAAGGGGCTGTGATAAACATTCTGTGCGTTTTTCGTTGGCACTGGAGCGGAGCAAAGATGGGGTGTACCCGTTTGCTATGAAGCTGAAATTAAAATTACCAGATTACCAGAACAGTCTGATTGTACATCCATCTTGTCCTTCCCTCAAGTGTTGAGTGTCAGCTAGATCCATGGTTACTCCTGGCAGTGCCATTCTCCTCAGACTTTAGTGATTTATTAGTGCCTTCTCACTGTTTATTCTCTCCCACAGGACCTTGCTGGTCATGCATCAATTCATCACCAAGTGGCGCAGAGCCATTCAATCATTGCCTGTTCATTTTCCAAAACACTGGTATGACCTAGATAAAACATCCAAAGACACTAACTACCCGGGACCTCTGAAGCGATGCTTGCCACTCTGCACGAAGCATATAGGTCTTTACCTTTCTTCAGCATGCTCTGTGATCAGTTACAATGACAACATGTGTTTACAACTGGTTTTCAAGCAAGCGGAAGTCTGCAGTGACTGCTTCAACCTCCATTCTTAAACTAGCTGTTGTAATGTAAGCCAAACTTTTTGTGTGTGTGGCAAATCTCTACACATTAGACATTTCCATGCATATTCAGTCCTGCAATGCAGCAGCCAATCCAAGCTGCTTTTACTGACCATCCCATTCGAAGTTGGTTATATCCTCTTATCTTTACCTGCGCTTCTTAAGTAAAGGACCCTTTTCCACTCCTTCAGGCGTATAGGGCTAGACCTACATTTTATAAACCAATCAGCACAAGACAGGTGAGGTACCCACTTGAGGCTGGGTCGACCTGGTAGCCAAAGTCATTTTTTAAAAGTCTGGCTCCGCCAGGGAGCATACCCACAACCCTTCCGATTTGTAGGCGTGCATGTAGTGTCTGTGCTTCTTAGTATCTTTCAATTACTTTGACAGTAACTTGAGCTTCTGCATTTGCTCTGAAAGACTGATGCACTGTTGTGGTTTGCAGCTAGGCTGTGAACTCTATGCCTTTCTGTGAATCTAATTTCGAGAAACCTTAACTAGTCACCTTTTACGATGTACTTAGCAGCAGGCAGTGGATCTATCCCCCCCCCCCCCCCCCCCTTCTTTCCCCTTTTTAAAAAAAAAAATGAGGGTCACAGAACCCACACGGGAGACATTGACTGGGTATGTGAATAATAAATTATATGTGCAACAACAAAACCTAAAAAATAATCAAACAAGTTATTTATTGACTCAATTTATTAAAATTTCAAGTCAAACACATTTACTTATTAACGTTTCACATGTAAGGTAGATATAGAATACATGCATACTCACCAACACGAACATATGCATACTCATCAACATAAACACATAATATCTTTAAAAAATTCAGAAATCTATGTATCTAAACAAATCATTATGACAATTTCTGATTTCTTTTCATCCTGAAATGTTCACATCTTCTTCCTTTTCAGCGTTCCGAGCCCTTGAGGTTCATTGCTGCAGATATCACCTGCCTCCATTCATCTCTCTGGTTGGCCTTCTCTTTCCAGTTGGTAACACCAAGTGTTTGCAGGTCTGTCTGGACATTCTCTCTCCGTCATCTTCTTGGTATCCCTCGTGGTCTACGACCATTCATCTCCCTCGTGTATACAGTTTTTACTTCTTTCATTCTTTCAATATGCCCCAACCATTTCAGTCTATTAGCTCTCATGATGCCAGTGATCAGTGGTGATTTAAACAGATTATGAATTTTGTTGTTGCTTCTCACTCTCCATTCACCGCTGTTTGCATCTTTGATGTCCATATACATAAATGAAATACAACTTTTGTAAAGATTATGAGTAAACACTCAAGAGGGTCATCCAAATGTGCCCAAGTGCTCTGGAGTCTTTATTTTTTCTTCCAGACTGTGCCCGAAGATCCTATCCAAAAACTGAACAACTTTCTTTTTTTTCATTTGGGAATTTTCAGAAAGTGTTGGGAAATGAGCAGGAAGATAGACTGGCTGGTTCTGCGCCACTTGGTGGTGAACTGATCTATGGTAAGCTGGATGTTGTGAGGGCCCTCTGGGAGCGAGTGAACAGTGCGAAAGCGCAAATAGATCATTACGGTCTGAGGAGAATGGCGCTGCGAGGAGTTGCCAGGGTATCTGGCAGACGCCCAATACTCAGGGGAAGGATGGACGGATATACAATCAGACAGTTACTGGTGCCATCGGAACTAGAACTTCGTTTGTTGCTAAAGATGGGACGGAGTGCTTATGGGAGTTTCCAGAGTGCTTTGATGTTGATTCTTAATTCAATATTCTGAAATTCATTACTTTGTTGCAACTCAAAATTAGTAACTTTTTGTTGTTGAAACGGGAGTATCAACTGATTCTATCTCTGAAAAGTACTCGTTTTCCCGCTAACAGACAAAATCCCTGAAGAATCAACATTCTGGTCAGTCTTTACTTCATCTATTCAAAAATGACCTTGGTTCCCAGGTCGACCCAGCCTTGAGTCGGTACCGGGGGGGGCAGTCCCAGGAAGTAAAGGCGGCCGGCGTGATGCTGAACACATCACCCATCTTGTGACAATTGGTCTCTAAAATATGAGTCTAGCCCTATATGCCTAAAGGTGTTGAAAAGGGTCCTTCACTTTTACTTACTTTACTTCATCTACTGTCGTCTCTGTAAAACTGTGAACTTCAGACAGACACTTTGGGTCATCTTAGAACAGGTAGACAAAGACGAAAATAGTTATGAGTAAAGTTCCACACCTGAACGAGCACAACAATGTAAGCCACAAGTGTGTAAACTTGTCGCATCCACTAGCTAACACCCATAGAAATTTGAGGACGGATATATCTGTCACATCCACTGAGACAGCAATTAGCATCAACAGATATAATCGTCGCACCTAATTAGATGTTGAGCGCCATACACATCAAAATCCAGAAGTCTTCATTCCCTGAGTCAAAAGTAAAATGCTCAGACACAAGCCAAACACAACAATGTCTTAGACTGGAGTCCACAAACACCATACTGTCTTCAGACTGGAGTCAGCAAACACTCAGTTTGTTAAGACGAGTCAACAAACACCATAGTGTGTTAAGACGAGTCAACAAAAATAAACACTACAGTTTGTTAAGACGGGTCAACAAACACCACAGTGTGTTAAGACGAGTCAACAAATACCTCAGTGTGTTAAGTCGAGTCAACAAACACTTCAGTTTGTTAAGATAAGTCAACATACACCATAGTGTGTTAAGACGAGTCAACAAACACCAGTGTAAAAAGACGAGTCAACAAACACTATAATGTCTTTAGACTGGAGCTAATTACAACAATTCCAGACTGGAACAAAAACAATTATTATATATAAATGAATTTAATGAAAAGCATAAGGAAAACAAAATTTATACTGTCACTCTCTCAAAGACACGATCAGTTGTATGGAATTAATTGGAGATATTCCTTCATTTGCCACCATCTTATCACAGGCCACTTTTAGATTTCCCACTTCTTGAACTCCATACCATCAGGCGGCTTCACTTCAACTCTCTTGGATCCAACTTCTTCCCAGTTTGTGCTTAGCACAGTCCCGCCAGATTCCATCTGAAAACACAAACCAAAATGTGATTATTAGCTTTATGAAATTTTAACAATGAAAATACTCTTCTACTTCACAATCACCGGCTGTAAATTTCAGTGAAAAGTTCTGGTTGTTCATCCACTTCTGGAATTTGGTCTTGTTCTGGAACTTGAGTTTTCTATGCATACAAATTGGACAGATCTGGCTTATTTGTATGCAGACTGTAAACTCCTCACCTCTCCAGTGTACTGGCAAGACCTCGACCTGGTTGCTTCAAGATAATAAGCAAAATGATTCTGTGTATTTGTATAATATTCTTAAGTTTATGTATGTGCTGATGAAGGCTCCATAGCCGCAACATCCACATTTTGTTTATTGATGTTACACTGTGAAGCCTGCTGATATACTTTTTGTTCGGTTTTATATCTCACCTCTCCTCAGGCAGATGCACTACGTCTTCGAAGAAGCACCCATAATTAGTCTACCCTTATGACATGCTTTTTTAAGTATATTTATGTATGAGTGTCGGGTTCGATCCCAACTGCGGGCCATGCGCCTTGCGTTGGTTTCGACAGTGGTATCAAGAAAGCTGACCATCTAGAAAGCAATGGCAAACTACTGGACATAAATTTGCCTAGAAAAATCATACAACAGCCAGGGGCTGTTGGGGTTGGTTCTGCAACATCCTGTAAAGGATATGCAACTAACCAATGTGTGCACCTGTGCGTATATGTGTGTGTTAGAAATAATTAGCAGAATGTGAGACTGAGAGTTGTGGGCAGTTGTGAAGTGCAATGGAATTATCATAGAATAAGTTAGGAACAGCACTCAGGACATTTTCAGCAACGAGTTAAGAATTTCCATTACTCATAATACCAGACAGTTTCTTTGTCAATTTTGCCTTTCCCCACAGCGCAGTGTCGGCCAAATCCCCTAGCCACTGGCGCTGCACGATTCTCTCCCCTCCAAAACTGTCTATTAGCACTTTGCACTGTTCCCATTCTCCCAATGTGGCTTTGACCACATCTAGCATGTCAGGCATCAATTTGCCTCCCAGTGATGCAGCATCAGCTGATCTATCTACCTCTTCATTTCCTAAGACACCTGCATACCCCGAAGAAAAGATCAAAGGACACTTAACTACATGGTACTTCTGAAGCAATGCTTGCCACTCTGAACAGAGCATGCCTTCTCTCACAAGCAGGCTTTACAAGTCTGTTACAAACACAACATGTGTACATGTGTGCAGCTATTCACAAGTCAGCCTAATGCTGTTGTGGCTGCCTCCACCTCCATTCTCAAACTAGCTGTTGTGACATCATACCCTAGGCTTTGTTGTACTAAGCACCATCCTTTCACTTCTGCAATGGACCCTCATTCACTTTTTCTGCCTCTCAACACAGCTTTATTTGTACAGATAATCACATCACCTGGGCCGGAATTGCCATCAATCAATTGTTGAATTTCTTTTTCTGCACCAGCTCAGGCTACTTCTTTCCCTCCCTAAACCAGCACAGACTGTAAGAAGAAACCTGAGATGCTGCATCACCTGGGCAGGAATTGCCATGAATCACTTGTTAAATTTCTTCTTCTTCACGTTCACCGGCTGCAAACTGCAGCAGAAAGTTTTGGTTGCTCATCCACTTCTGGACTCTAGTCCTGTGCCAGAATCTAACTCAGTGTTGCGTGCACACATTTTACAGGTCAAACAAATTTGCATGCAGACTGTTGGATCCTTGCCTATCAGGAAGATGAACTATGACTTCAAAGGAAGCTCCCAATTAGTCGACTCCTACGACATGCCTTTGGGCAGGCAGTGGGTCTGTTCTTGTTCCCCCCAAAATGGTGCCCTGCAACCCACATGGGGAGTTGAATTTCTTATTCTGCACTGCCTTTGGCTGCTCCCTGCCCCCCCCCCCTCCTCCCAAAAAAAATCCAGCACAGACTGAGAGAAGAAACCTAAGGAGCAGGAGCATGATTACTTACAAATGACTTCATCATAGCCTTCTTCGTCTCATCAGAAGCATCAGCATATATCTTTTGGAAGAACTGGTTCAGAGCTGCATCCCCCTCCAGTTTTTCATTCTTCTCTTCCTCAGTCACCTCAGCTGCTAGCCTGTCCCAGTCTCGGGTGTAGTGAGAGGACGATGGGTACTTTAGTGCTGTTCCTGCACCGGAGCTGGGAGGTGGAAAGATCAGGCTGCGCTTAAAAGACAATTCAATAAAAATCTAAAGGTTGAAATAAGTGTCTTCCTTCTGTAAGAGAAGGCAGACACATTGGTGGTTTGCATACACGTTTTTAAAGGCAATTAAAGGTTTGTTGAAACTGGATGTGTTGGGGCCAAAAGGGGTGGATAATACACCCTAGCTGAAAACAACAAAACAGGCCAACTGCCCTTTCAAGGGCAACTGCAAAAGTTTAACAAGAAGAAGAGAAAAAAAAAGAAAAAAAATTAAACTTTATTGGCAAAGCAAATTCCCTTCAATGCAAGAGGCTCTATCACATACAATTTGGTCTCTGCAAAGCTGCTGACCATATGTTAAACAGTGCACAAACTTCTTAACTCCAGGGACTTTCTCCAGGGATCTGCTGCAAACTTTGCACTTATAAAGCACATAACACATCCCAAACAAACTCACAACAGCTTTACAATATCGCCAGAGACAGAACACCGAGTCCATCTTGTTTTTAACTTAAAAAAGGCAGTTGCACTTGTGTCGTGGTTTAAAGCTAGGATGCGATATCTGCAACTTTCAGCCCAACATATCCGATTTAAGCTAATCCGAACTGGTCATTTTTTACTTCTTGATTGTAAAGGAGCAGAATGGACGACCAGATTGTAAGCACTATGTGACATGCATGCACAACCAAATGATCCCAACATGCAATGACAGGCTGGGAATGGGGTCCTCAATAAACAAGGAGACACTGCTGGATATATGTCACACACACAGTATCTTTTCAGACATATGACATATTACCTTATCTGACATATAACATATTACCTCATCTGACACATGAGACATCAAACACACGCATAATACATTACTTTAATTGACATGTGACACATCACACACATATAAAAAAAAACATTAACTTTTCTGACATGTGACACATCACACAAACATGACTCATTACATTATCTGACAAATGACATATCACAGACACTTGACACATTACCTTATCTGCCACATCACACACACTTGACACATTACCTTATCTGCCACATCACACACACATATGACACATCAACATATGACAGATCACTCGCATATGACACCTTTTCTGACATTTGACATCACAACCATATGACACATTAACTTATTTGACATATGATGCATTACACCCATATATTTATTTGAAACATCACATCACAAGCATAATATAGTACTTTGACAAATGGCACATCACACGCATATATCACCTTATTTGATATACGACACAGCAGACGCATATGACATATTACCTTATCTGACATACAACACATCACACACGTATGACATATTACCTTATCTGACATACAACACATCTCATGCATATGACACAATACCTTATCTGACATACAACACACCACACGCGTATGACATAATACCTTATCTGACATACAACACACCACACGCGTATGACACAATACCTTATCTGACATACAACACACCACACGCCTATGACACAATACCTTATCTGACATACAACACACCAATTTGCATATGACACAATACCTTATCTGACATACAACACACCACACGCGTATGACATATTACCTTATCTGACATACAACACACCACACGCGTATGACACAATACCTTATCTGACATACAACACATCTCACGCATATGACATAATACCTTATCTGACATACAACACATCACACGCGTATGACATATTACCTGCACATGCAGGCAGCACTTCAGGGACTTCTTCCTCTGGTGAACCTTCCAGCGTGGACCACTGTATCCCTTCCTTCTTTTTCAACTTGATTTCTACCTGAAATCAAATCACTTAATATGAACCCTCCTGTGGGTTCCAGAGCTAAATTCGGGGAGGGGGCAGACCTATCGCCCTTTCCCAACAAGTGTGTCATAAGGAAGTCGCCCCTTTCCCAACAAGTGTGTCATAAGGAAGTCGGCCCTTTCCCAACAAGTGTGTCATAAGGAAGTCGGCGTGCATCGCCTGAGACAAGGAACCAACAGTATGCATACAAATGAGTCATATCTGTGAAAAAAAAGCATGTGCACGCAACATTTAGGTGATAACAGAAGTGATAAACAACCAGAAGCTTCCGCTGGAATAAATAGCCAGTGATGCAAAGAAGAAGCAGAAGCAGACAGAGCGTACTGCAACAGAAGAGAATCCAATGAATACTGCCAAAGGCAGCTCTCTCTGACAGATAGCAGATTTGGGACATATGGCAGATTTGGAAAGGGGGAGGGGGTGTGTAGGAAAAGCACATGAAAAGGACAAAGATGTAGACTGCAACAAAAATGTTGAATTAAGAATCGACATCACAGCATTCCGTGGACTCCCATAAGCGCTCCATCCCCATCTTCAGCAGCAAGTGAAGGGGACTGAGCCTCGAGAGGCAGGGGGTAAGAAGTGTTGGTGTTGTGGGTAGTGGCCCCCCCCCCCCTTACTTCACCCTAGGTCTAGTTAATATCTGTTCACGAAAGGAGCGTCCATTGTGGTGTCAGCCTCTTGACCTAGCAAAACCTCTCTTACCTCAAGACCATTGTGCATGGCGAAGAGTCACAGCCTCCCTGAGGTAGTCCTGGTAACTGGGGGTGCGAATCCCCAGGCAAAACACAATGGATCTAGAGGAGCAAACCTCGATAATAAACCCGGTGCACCACACGGTACTGCCCCCTGTGGGAGGGAAGGAGCCAGAGGTGTGCTGAACAGTCTTAGGAATGGAAACAAGTATGCTAACCTCCTGAATACCGGAAACTATCGTGAAGGCACCGGGACTCAGGACGTGATGATCCAGTTGCCCCAACTACTCATGCTTAAGCCATGCTTAGAGCCATGAAGAGCTCAGCGAAACCTGCAGGCAATCTGGTGGCGGGGAATGAGCACACTGTGAGCCCCACCTTAGCTACGTGTTAAAGGGAAAGGCAGAAACACAACCCATATTTCTTTTAGAACTGGTACAGGGCACTTCTAGCTGCTGCCCGGGGAGGTAGGTAACCCACAGACACCCCAGCACCACAATGCCATGAATATAACAACAAGCAGCAAGTGAAGAGCTCCAATTCCAAGAGTACCACTAACTGTCCGATTGTACATCCATCTTGCCTTTCCCTTTAGTGTAAAGGCCAGATCTGCTGGTAACTCCCCGCAACTGCACTCTCCTCAGGCCATAATGATCTTGTTGTGCTTCCGCACTGTTCACTCACTCATAAAGGGCCCTAACAAACATCCAGCTTGTCATATATCAATTCCCCACCAAGTGGTGCAGAACCAGCCAGTCTATCTGCCTGCTCATTTCCCAACACACCAGTATGACCTGGAGAAAATATCAAAAGATGCTAACTACCCAGGACCTCTAAAGCGATGCTTGCCACTCTGCATGAAGCATGCCTGTCTTCACCTATCTCAGCATACTCTATGAGACAGTTTTAACTACGACATGTGTGTACAGCTGATTCTCAATCCAGCAGAAGGCAGCAGTGACTGCCTCCACCTCCATTCTCAAACTAGATGTTGTGATATCAAACTGCAACAGACATGTGATACGCATGTGAAATACTGTGACATAAATTAGACCATCTAATTTCACACTGGTGTGACTATTATCTAAATCCATTTTTTTCTTTGTAATACTTAGCAGTCATGAAGAAGACTAAGCAGTAATTCCAGGCTTCTCCTGTCTATTCATCCCCATCATGAGCCATGCTGACAAGCACAGGCAACCACATTAAAATGTTACAAGAGAAGATAAGGCAGGCAGAGGTGGTGAACCACATATGGTCCACCAGGGCCAGAGCTCATACTGGCCAAGACCTGTTCTACAGCCCTCCATGGCCATCCTAGAAACAGGTTCTCTACGAGAAAAGGGGGGGGGGGGGGGGCCTGGCCAACGTAGATAAAATTAACATTTCCCTCAAAGTCTGCACTGCCTGAGAAGGAAGCAACCAACAGGCTGCACATAAATAAGCCAGATATGTAAAATGGATGTGCATGTTTAGCTCGAGACCTGGAACAGGAACAAAGTCTATCAGAAGCGGATGCGCAACTAGGACTTTCCACCAGGTGAAAGTATAAGGGAAGAAGAAACAAACAGAAGATTGGAGAGTCACGATCCCCTGCCTCTCCAACCCCGACACTGAAGGGGATACTAACATGTTGTTGTTGTTGCAAGTCGAGCAGACGACAGCACCACATCCACGACGCATGTGGTTACAAGAAAGATGTTGCCAGTTACCCACAACGACAACAAGGAAATCAACATGCAACTTACCTTTGTGCTGTAGATTTTGGTGGCTGTCTGCTGAGGGTCTATCTGATGAGCCAGTGTCAGGTCCAACGAAACGGCCGAGTCGTCGGGCCTCTTGACCAAAACCTTTAGCTGTAAGAGGATTATTTATTTACACGTCACGGAAATACCCATTATTTAACAGAAAGACACAGAGAAAAACCCATTATTTAACAGAAAGACAGAGAAAAACCCATTATTTAACAGAAAGACACAGAGAAAAACCCATTATTTAACAGAAAGACATAGAGAGAAACCCATTTTTTAACAGAAAGACATAGAGAGAAACCCATTATTTAACAGAAAGACATAGAGAGAAACCCATTATTTAACAGAAAGACATAGAGAGAAAACCCATTATTTAACAGAAAGACATAGAGAGAAACCCATTATTTAACAAAAAGACAGAGAAAAAAGGTAAATGAACATCTATTATGTTAAAGGTTAAAGTCAATTTTTTAGGAACATCATCTAGAAACACAAAAGGATTCTTACTTCTTGATGAACATCTATGGTGAACAAAAAGATGTCCCTTTTTATCCCCTATGAAGAACATCTATAACAAAAAGTATTACTTACTTCTTGATGAACATCTATAACAAAAAGTATTACTTACTTCTTGATGAACATCTAGAACAAGAAGTATTACTTACTTCTTGTTGAACATCTAGAACAAGAAGTATTACTTACTTCTTGTTGAACATCTAGAACAAGAAGTATTACTTAACTTCTTGATGAACATCTAGAACAAGAAGTATTACTTACTTCTTGTTGAACATCTAGAACAAGAAGTATTACTTACTTCTTGATGAACATCTAGAACAAGAAGTATTACTTTACTTCTTGTTGAACATCTAGAAAAAGAAGTATTACTTAACTTCTTGATGAACATCGAGAACAAGAAGTAAGCAATTCAGTGTCGTGCTGGTCACGAGTTAAAGTACACATGTTCCTGCAGCAAGGCAACATTGTCATCTGTAAGCAACAGTTTTGAGTCTTTTGTACAGTAACAACAGCTTTAGATGTTTATGTTGCCAAGTGTGTCCTCCCATCTCTTACTTCTTTTCATGAATGCCAATCAACACAGGTTAATGTGTTGAACATACTATAACAGCACTGCTGAGCTTCTTCAGGCTCAGACTTGAGTTAGAAGAAGAATGGAGCACTCATGGGTTTCACCCTTGTGCCCTGATGTTGATCCCTTGTTCAAAACTTTCAAAATCAAGACAGTGCGACAACCTGCATAGCCAGGTTTTCTGAGAGGAACACCAGAAATAAGGTTTGCCAACCAGCAAAGAACTGGAAATATTAACTGTCGGAGGACCTTGAGGATAATTCATGTACTAACAATTGTATTTCCAGTCACCAACCAGTATAAATTCAGGACTTTCCAAAGTTACTTACAGCTCTAGAATTCACATCTACTGTGAGGTTCTCATCTTTCACATTTTTCAGCATAACGGAAACAATAACGTGGGTATGAGTCTGGTACCAGTTGTACCTGTGGGAGAGACAAGACCCGCATTTTCAGTTATTTCACAGATAAATATATTGCTAATGGTACTGTCTACATGAAGCTCTACTCGTATTTCAACTTTCCTAAACACAAATGCTTCATATAAGGAATGTTCATTAAAACAAATCACAACGATGAGTTTATTACAAAAGCATGAAAGAAACATCAAAAATTAACTAAAGCATTAATTTTGAATGAATTATGCTCCATGAATTTTATTTCAATTGCCTATATATAAATTCTTTATATAAAGAGCCCTAATTTCAGCACATTCCAATGGCTTTATTACAAAAGCATGAAAGAAACATCAACAGGTGTTGCAGAATTAAACAAAGTATTAATTTTTATCAAATTACGCACGATAGGGATGGTCAGAAAAGTTGCCGTAGGCATTCAGCCAAGCACCCCATTGCCTAGGCAGGTGGCGAATGTCATCCACACACACATATAAAGCTGTTTAGCTGCATCATTTTTGGTGAAAGCTGTTTCTGTTGCAACAATATGTGCTTGATTTGGCAGTGCACTCATATCATTTCTGAAACATCAGTGCCCAGTCTGTCACTGTTGTCGACACACATTTGTTACCGTATGCTGCCTAAAAGCTTCCACGAATTTATATTGGTCAACACCCGTCAAATTAAAGAAACTAAATCACTTCTCTCTGAGCCGCTTTGGATGGATTTTGGATCAGCATTTCCTCGACGGTCAGAAACAGAACCGATGCATCATTGGATGACAAGCACAAGCTCTTTCTTTCACTGGTCAGTACTTATTATACGTCTATGACCATATTAAACACAGGCAGTAACATACAGTGTGGGATGAACAGGTTTCAAATGAATGTTTCTAATACATGTATATGAAACAAGCCAGCAATCAGTTTGAGAGAGGGGGGAAGGGGGAGGGGATCAAGAAAAGACCCATTAGCCCTTACCTGGCGTGTCAAAAAATGACTGATTAGGATACTGTTAAAATCGGAAGTGTTGGACAGAAAGGTGCAAAATATTGAGCCACAACACCACATGAAAACAAAACAATGAACCAAATACCAAAGTCATAAAATGAACCCATAACATTTAGTCAATTGGATACCATGACTTGGTTGTTCTTACAACCCATGCTATTAGGCACTGATCATTTGTCTGCCCACAGCTTTTTTTTTTCTTTCTTTTTTCTCGTGTCTCATCTACTACTGTCATGATGCCAAACTAATATCTTTTTTCTTGGTCTCTCCCTGGTATCTCTCCAACTTTCCATTTTCCTCTCCAACATCTCCTTCTTATGATGAGCCCAAAGATATACCATCATCATCATCACAAGGCCCTGCCAGGCAGTGCAGGTGCTCAGCTCTCTCCTCAGATCTTGGCCCCTGGTATTCTAAACAATTCCTCTAAAGATATTTCTCCATTATACTATTTCTAGCCATCAAGCATGTCTCTTGGTCTGCCTCTGCCTCTCCTACCACTGATCTTTCCAGTTATCACAATGTTTACCAATGCTTGTTAAAAAATATGCAAATTCTGGTGTGGGACCATTAGCGCTGGTACATATGACAGCTGCCTTAACCTTTCTTCCCTATGTTACATGTGCAAGCTCCAAGATTTTGCTGGGACTGACAAGGCTTTCACTAGTTTTCAAGCAGGACAGTGATGAATATTTTATGTGATTTCCACTGGCATAAGAACAGAGCAGTTATGGGATGACCCATATGTTATGGTGTTGGAACCTCGACTAAAAACTAACAATACAAACTAAAAAATCGTGATAAGCATGGCCAAGTTGGTGCCTTTAACACTGTCACAAGCACACACAAAAACAGTCAAATTAGTACCCCCGTGTGGGTTCCGGGGCCCTATTGTGGGAAAAACAAGAATAGACCCACTGCCTCCCCAAAAGCATGTCGTAAGAGTCGACTAACTGGGGAGCTTCCTTTGAAGTCGGAGTGCATCTGCCTGAGAGGCAAGGAACCAGCAGTCTGCATTCAATTGAATCAGATCTGTCAAACTGATGCACACGCAACACTCAGGTTCTGGAGCAGGACTGCAGTCCAGAAGTGGACGAACAACCAGAACTTTACACCAGAGTGTACAGCTGGTGAACGTGAAGAAGAAGAAGAAGTCAAATTAGTTATAAATTGGCATGTAATGCATTCCTTGCTACCCTAAGTGTTTATAAACGTAAAAATGTCAGAATTAGTCACACAAGTTCACATTTCTACTTACTTAACTTTCGGTGGCTCATTTGATACAGAACTCTGCTGTGTGTTCTTCTCCTCAGTAGAATCCTCTCTCTTTGATTGTTCTGACGGCAGAGAAATGTTTACCAATGTTAAATACATGCAAAAGTGTTCCATACAACACGCACTGACTGACAGCTATACATGTTCCATGTCCGAGTTCTGGGGCTCCATTTTGGGGGCAAGAAGAATACACCCCCCCACCCCCCCCCCCCCCCCCCCCACACACAAAAAACAAGCATGTCAAAAAAGGTGACTACTGGAAGTCAGAGTTCATCTGTCTGAGAGGTGAGAAACCAAAAGTTTGCATACAAATAAGCCAGATCTGTAAAACAAATGTGCCCATAAAACAGTGTCAGGAATAAGACCAAAGTTCAGAAGTGGATGAACAACCAGAACATTCCACCAGTTTACCAGCCACTATACTCCAGAAAAAGAGGCTGCAGATGTAAACATATTGTTACTTATATGCTTTAAACATACCAAGGACCAAAGAGTTGTCTACATTTAGTAAACTAAAGCTCCTTGTTGTTTACAATTCTTGACTATTTTGGAAACCAAAAGGCAAAGATGTGTATATTGTTTTTAAAAAAATTGAGAGGGGTGTGCCCGTGGGGGGGGGGGGGGGGGGGGTATCAGAGAGTGAGCAAGAGATAGAGAGAAAGAAAGGAAAGATTCATCTACTTCTAACAGCCTAACACGGACGATTACTACTGCCTATTTTTAGGAAAGTGGAGAGATGACTATGTGTTGAGGCAAGGGGAGAGAGAGAAAGGACAAAATTAAGGATCAATCTGCTTTTCACAGCCTAATGTGCAGACGATTATAGACTATATTCTCATCTAGCTTTCATCTCTCAATGCAGCACAGACCATCCGCCAAATCACCCCATAACTTCTCATCTCTACACCCGTTCATGATTGGATGGATACAAGTCCTCAATTTTTCTGCAGAATGTGGCAGCCACACTCATGGTGATGTCCTATCGCATACAACTCTTTCCATATCAGAGGACAGTTGAATTAGTTATAAATCAACGTGAGATAAGAGCCTTGGTATCCGAGGAGTTAAATATGAAATGGCTCTCCACCTGATCAGGTCACGACTAGAATGTCAACAATAAAGTAGTTTAGTCTGGGGTTAGGATGAAAAGATAACATCAGAGAAACTACACCAGTCTATGTTCTAGGCAGCCAGACCAGCAAGAAGCAGAACCATGTATTTCCCTCGACATCTAAAGCGGTAAAAGAGAAAGTGAAGAAAAAGAAGACAGTGTTTGACTTACTGGTCAATTCCGTTTCACATCTATGGATCCAGTCTTCGAGGATTTTGTCAGAAGCTGAAAAGAATCAAGAATTCAAAAACATATCAATTATTTTTAAATGTTTGTGTTTGATGTTTGAGGCAGTTACAAATACAAAGACCACCAATAAATTATTGCTTACAAAAAGACAGTTCAAAGTTGATTAAAGAATCGATATCACAGCGCACCCAGAGATGTTTCATCCCCAGCAGCAAACGTCTTAACAGAAAAGATCACGACCCTGTCATAAAATCCTTTTTGCCAGGTCACTTGAAAATGTTTTTAAAAATTTTTATATTTATATGCATAAAATGTATTAATATATATATATATATAAAGATGAAACATGTGAGAAATCAATCAATGTAAAAAGACTGAAGCATTAAATGGTACACATTCTCTGGAGTCTATATGTATCAGGTATTTTGTGCTGTGACCTGTATCACTGAGGCTATGGAAAATATGCGATGTCAAGTTGGCTTTAAAAATCATTTGATTCATAAGGAAACCCAACAAATGCTATTTTTAGAAACTATATTCATATCCGGACCTCTTAAATGCTGAGCAGACATGAACTCAGCCAAAAGCATTAATTATGAGTCTCGTAAACTTGTTACCTTAGACAAGTCGGAAAAATCACATTTATGGACCCAATCAAAAATGTCAGCTTTGTGGTTTCTCAGGATAACAGGCTTAAACTATAGATGCTGAACCAACGAACAAACTTAATTTTGTGTGCACAATGTAGCCGCTAACACAGCAGCCAAGGCCAAATACCTCTTCTTCTCACATACACATGCTGCGTGGTGCCTGTAGTCATTCATGTCTATTCACAACCTTCTGTCGCGTGTACTTTCATGCAATTCAGACACATTTGATCTTCCAAAGTAACTGGGGTAGGGCATTGGTGGGGTACTTATGTCGATGCACAACCTTTGTGTAATTTCAATCAGTTCAGACCAGTGTTGCCACTTTGGATTTTTTACATCCAGATTTAGATGTTTTCCCCTTGGATTAGATGTCATTTTTTGACATTTAGATGGTAGATGTTTTTCTAGAAGTTTTACATTTGGAGTGAATTTATCAAATATAACCTAACAAACAGGATGAAATTTGACCTCTTAAATACTATCTTGACAATAAAATTCGGCCTGATAAGAGTATGAAAAGGCTGTTCCACTTATCAGCTCCCTAATTGGGTATTAAAAGAAATTGGAACAGCTAAAGCATACCCGAGTCATTTTGGATCTGAAGCTTCAACTTAATCATTCAAGCTATGTTTATCATGTGGATCTTGTAAGGCAGACTTCAGTAAAGATGAGGACAGGATTCTATAGGGTAAGTCATATCAATTGCTATGTAATTTGTGACTCTTTCCATTTGGATGTTTTTTCTAAATGTTTTCCACGCATGTTTAGATGTTTTTAGATGCTTTTTTACTCCGGTTTGGATGTTTTTTGTTAAAGAAAAGTGGCAACACTGGTTCAGACAAAGATGATCTTCCCTGTCATATTGAACTCATCCTCTCAACTGACTGCTCCAGTAGCCGATAAGTTATACACAGCTGTTCATTCTGCAGCGAGAGACTAAGCCTATATTGTTTTGTTTTTTAAAAAGATGCAATGAAGTCGATTCTTTTAACTTTTTAATCTTATGGATACAATTCATTGTATTTTAATATTTTTGTCAATAGCTACGCAACCCTGAATTCTGTTTTAAAACCTCAGTACAAAGTTCATCGCACAGTAAATTCACTAAATGCTATGCTTACCAAATCGCTTCTGCCCTTCTTTAAACACATCCAGAGCTTTTGCATATTCATTCAGCTCAAACAAGATTGAGCTGCAAAGAAAAGATGGAACATTCATACAATCATGCTGGACTCTTATGAAGAACACTTTACATCAGGACTTTTCAGACTTCATTAATCAGAAAATTTAGCCAAACTGTTTAATTTAGTCATGTTTGTCCTAAGTAATAACTTAATAAATGCATGCATAAATATGCAAATGTTATAGCTAATTTGAATAAATGTTAGGATGTCAGTGTGATTCCCAAAGATTGTGTTAGTTCATTCAAATTTATTCAAGATATAAAATTTGGTATATGTTAATTAAATGCTTTATTTTTTAAATAATTTGTGTGTGAGTAAATCAAGAGAATGCACTCCTGAAGGCTCCGTCTTCCTGGCACCTAAACTTCATACAGTCATGTTAGACTCTTACGAGAACACTTTACATTAGAGATTCTCAGACGCATCATAAAAGAAAATGGAACATTTCATTGTCATGTTAGACTCTTGTGAGTACACTTTACATTAAAGATTCTCAGACGCAACATAAAAGAAAATGAAACATTGCATTGTCATGTTAGACTCTTGTGAGTACACTTTACATTAAAGATTCTCAGACGCAACATAAAAGAAAATGAAACATTGCATTGTCATGTTAGACTCTTACGAGAACACTTTACATTAAAGATTCTCAGACGCAACATAAAAGAAAATGGAACATTCACAGTCAAGCTAGACTCTACCGAGTACACTTTACGATAAAGATTCTCAGACGCAACATAAAAGAAAATGGAACATTCACAGTCAAGCTAGACTCTTACGAGAACACTTTACATTAAAGATTTTCAGACGCAACATAAAATTGGCTCAAGAGATTTTACTTTAATGACCAGAAGAGCTTCTATTACAAAAATGCCCTACATGAAAAACAAAAAATAATATAATAATAATCCCGCTCCTTATGATTGCAAAATTCAGCTTTTTAAAAAAAATTATAATATTTTTTTTTTGTGTGGAAATATCATGCTTTATTTTTATTACATCATTCATTACTTTTAAATTTAACCTCACTTCTTACTTTTTTAGGATCATCTCGTCCTTTATTCGTTATGATAATCTCAGTCCACTTTGATGATAATATTACCAAAAATACAGAAATAAAATAACAATTTCGTTTACACCATCCTTACCATTGAAATGTACAATAATCTTAATATTTAATTTCACAAGAGATTTGCTCTGCAACTTTATGACAATACCACCCTATTCTTTACAATAATTTCAACCTCAACAGTTAAACAACCCCGTTAACTTTTATGATCTAACCTTTTACTTTACAATAACTTAATTTTTATGATAATATCTGACCCCCCCCCCAAAAAAATTCACAAAAATCTTACCCTTTTTTGACGTAAGCTTTACTGATGTTGTCGTTCAGCTGCAGTGCCCTGTCATAATCCTCCACTGCCTCTGCACACATGAGAGACAATAAAATATGTCAGTCATACAGCGACACAATTCTTCACCACTAGTCATGTAGCAACAGAATTTTCATCACCAGTCATGCAGCAACAGAATTCTTCATCACCAGTCATGTAGCAACAGAATTCTTCATCACCAGTCATGTAGCAACATAATTCTTCACCACCAGTCATGTAGCAACAGAATTCTTCATCAACAGTCATGTAGCAAAAGAATTCTTCACCACCAGTCATGTAGCAACAGAATTCTTCATAACCAGTCATGTAGCAACAAAATTCTTCACCACCAGTCATGCAGCAGCACAAATCTTCACCACCAGTCACATAGGAACACCATTCTTCAACACCAGTCAGGTAGTAACACAATTCTTTACCACCAGTCAGGTAGTAACACAATTCTTCACCACCAGTCATGTAGCAACAGAATTCTTTACCACCAGTCAGGTAGTAACACAATTCTTTACCACCAGTCAGGTAGTAACACAATTCTTCATCACCAGTCATGTAGCGACACAATTCTTCACCACCAGTCAGGTAGCAACAGAATTCTTCATAATCAGTCATGTAGCAACAAAATTCTTCACCACTAGTCATGTAGCAACACAAATCTTCACCACCAGTCATGTAGCGACACAATTCTTCATCACCAGTCATGTAGCGACACAATTCTTCACCACCAGTCATGTAGCAACAGAATTCTTCACCACTAGTCATGTAGCAGCACAAATCTTCATCACCAGTCATGTAGCAACAGAATTCTTTACCACCAGTCTTGTAGCAACAGAATTCTTCATAATCAGTCATGTAGCAACAAAATTCTTCACCACTAGTCATGTAGCAACACAAATCTTCACCACCAGTCATGTAGCAACAGAATTCTTCATCACCAGTCATGTAGTAACATAATTCTTCACTATCAGTCATGTGGCAATACAATTCTTCCCGATCAGTCAGTCATGTAGTAACATAATTCTTCACTATCAGTCATGTGGCAATACAATTCTTCCCGATAAATCAGTCATGTAGTAACAGTATTCTTCACCATCAGTCATGTGGCAACACAATTCTTCCCCATCAGTCAGTCATGTAGTAACAGTTTTCTTCACCATCAGTCATGTGGCAACACAATTCTTTCCCATCAGTCAGTCATGTGGTAACATAATTCTTCACTATCAGTCAGTCATGTAGTAACATAATTCTTTAACATCAGTCATGAAGTAACACAATGCTAAATGAGAAATACCAAAAGCGCTGCACTAGATTATATGAAAATTTAAAGGACTGCACAAAACAGAATGGAATGGAGGACTCGAGTGCAAGCATTATGTGACATATAATGGCACAAAATGAATGAGGGTATACATATTTAACTCTTTCAGTCCCAAAACAGGGAACAGAGAGCGGATTTTCTGGCTACAAAAGCAAAAGCTACAGGAACACTGGTACTAGACAAGGGAGATATTCTGAAGACCATATATGAATCCTGTTGACAGAAGGCAAGAGATTAGATGAAATAACATGGGCAAGAATGTGTGAACGAGGAATTAAGTGTGGATCTGGCAAGAAAGGGCGGAGGAGAGGAAAAGAGAACGTCATATTTATAATCAGTGTGCTACGGGAGCAGTAAGCATCTACAACTGAAGACATCTGCTGCAGGAGAAGGAGCACCTATGAGTATGCTTGGTGTGCTATGATGTAGATTCTTAAATCAGTAATCAGCCCCAAGACATTACTGCTTTAACTCGTTCCACCCCAGGGAAATAAGCTCAAAAAACATATCTATATCCTTGAAGGAGATAACAGATAAAGTAGGAGACAGGGGCGGTTAAACTAATAATTTAGACACAAATGGTTGATATAACAGTATGCGACAGAAGACAAGAACATCACACAGTCTTTAGAATGACTAAGAAACATACTGTATGTTTGGTACTGAAAGAGTTAAAGTCGCCATAAGGGTAGCCAGATGCTTTTAGCACTATGTAACCAAATGAAACATTTTACCCCCCCCCCCTTTCCCCAACATACACCATACTACTGATAGGATTCATGAGAGGAGATCTTGTGTTGCTTGAGACTTTGTCTCAAAGCCTACCGCATCTGGGGGTTGGTCGTTATGTCTGTCAATCATCTTCTGTCGCCTGTATTGTGAAACCATGTTTTATTCAGATGTTTCTTCTGCTTAAGAATGAAAAAACTAATATCAGACAAACCGAGACTGGAACTTACCTGCTAACTTGCCAAGCTGCAGATAGGCTTGAGCTCTGTGGCAGTAAATGTCATCTCTTTTGTCATCTATCCCCAGTGCCTCAGTGTATAACTGGGAGAAAACAGAGAGATGGTACTGTCTGACTGACCCCAACATAATATAATACTGCTGGCAACTATCTGTCTTTCCAGGCAATAGGTTTAGACATTGGAACAGCAATATGGCGCAAGTGTAGTAACCCATAAGTGCTCCGTTCTACTTCTAAGCCTGAGTCTGAAGAATCTCAGCACAGTGCACAAACTGTAGCACCGGCGAGGATCCTGAAATACTTATTGGGTTGATTTTCAACTCCAAATTTTGCCTGGGCAGCACCGTTTGGCTACTCTTTTCGATTTGCAACTGCCAAGGGATTTTTTTACTTGCGCAACAATACATACTGGCGTCCGATCTTACTACCCGGAGATCAGCCTTCAATCCCAACCTTCACGGGGGCCTGAACCCAGGACCTCCAGAACTCAAGGCGGATGCCATGCCTCAAGACCAAACAGCCCCCAGGCAAAAGGGTTCCACTGCGCTATAAGTAGGCCTGAGAATCCAGCCCATGATTGATGTGACTGGCAAGACCTGCTCATGGTTTTTTTTAAAAGCTCCCAAAAAAAGAATGGGATTATAGGACAACAGTTACCATCAAATGTATCTGCACTGTCTTCTCAAATGCTAAGTTTTAACCTGTCATCATCATGTAGCAAGTGCTTTGCAGAACGTCACTCTCATCACGGTCAGCCAGAAAGAAATTCGGTCTCTCACCAGCTCTCCTGCCTCGTGTACTTTCTTATTCAAGAAGTCACTTATATCCTGTGCCCATCTTCGTGTTGGTGCGCCCCTCCTTCCTGGTCCCATGCCTTCTGTTATATAATTTTTCATTACGATATTGTGCTTGATATGACCATAATATTTTGGCTTCCAAGGCTGTTTATTAGCCATAATTGCTTATGTTCAGATCGTTTAGCCTGTAGATCATTGTAGCCTTTGTCCATATCATTCCATTCATAAGATCCCATCCCCATGTCATCATTGTGTAGCGGCTACATGCTCACCCGCGGATCCGAAGGTTGTGGGTGCAGAACCTGACTAAGCCAGACTTTTTTTTTTTAAATTTTAAATGACCTTGGCTTCCTAGCTGACCCAGCCTTAAATGGATACGAGGTAAAGTCCAGGGAAGTGAAGGCAGGCGGCGTGATGCTACCCACAGAGTGCTGATCGATCTTTAAAATATAGGTCTAGTTGTTTTATTTCCAAAATGCCTGGGGCGTGGACAAGTGTCCTTGACTTCAAATATAATATAATAAAATATAAACATCAGCAAGTATATACAATAAAATACAGTACCCCTTCTATGTTCTTGTCTCCGGTTTCTTCAATACAACACTAACAGTTTACTCTGCCACAAAATCTTAAGCCTTACCTCGATAGCTTTCTGGTAGTTTTCATTCACGTACTGTTCATTGGCTTCACTGAAAATAAAAGTAACAAAGTAATTACACAACCCTTTTACTCAGGGATGCATCAGTCGTAGGAACTAGACCACCTGGCGCACAGTGGGCAATGAGGTCAGCATCTCAATAGCCACTTTAATTTGCTTAAATCAGCTCAACTGAACTTGCTGATTGGTTTAAATGCTCTGGAAGAATGAGTTCTGTTATCAGGCCCCAAAAAAATTTACCAACTATTTCTACGTTAAACAACCCCCCCCCCCCCCCACCCCTCAATGCTGCTTACTCTCCCAATAAAAAAAATAAAAATAGAGATGTTTCCTTATGACCCCAAAACGCTTTCTGAAAAGCCACGCTGATGTCAAATTTTTCTGTAAGCCACAGTGATACAGGTCATGGCATGAGTCATCCGGTACATTTTTTTAAGGCACCGGGTAATCTATTCCATTTAATGCTTGCCTCTTTTGTTGTTTACCCCTTTATATATATATATTCATATTTTTGTGACGTTTTTTTTTTAATCACAGAAATTCCTGCGGGTTTATGATGCATCTGTTTTAGCATTAACGGGTGGGGAAAAAAATAACATGACTGGAAAAGTAATGATGTGGATAACATACAACCCGTCCTATACTACCACAGACCACTTTCACATTATATATCTATCAGAGAATATACTGCAGGTGAAAGCCAGGGCAGGGTAGTGGCTAAATAGATGCTAACCTGCTGGCCACCGATCTTGGGTTTGAATCTGAAAGGCGAAATCCGTAATTATCTTCAAGTGTTTTTTTAAAAACTGATTCTAGGCACTCTTCCAAATACCTGTCCCAAGTTATTTACTATTTAAAAAATTCCATTTAGGGCCTCAAGAGGTCAATATTTTAAAATATGGAATTTTTTTTAAACGGACTATGCTTTGCGTTTTTATATAATTTCATGGGAACCAAACTCTAGAGTCTTCAGCAGTACATTTGTAAGTGTCCCGCCTGTCACGTGGGTGTAAGTGTCCACGCCGTCTAATAATTTGTGTGTGTGCTCTTAACTCTTTAAGGCCCAAGCAACGGTGTTAGCGTTGATTGAGAAGTTCCATTTTGCCTAAACAACACTGTCATCGTTGATCGTGTGTCCCGTACATTTTGCTTCGCACACGGCTCCGTACTTGTTTCTAATGTTCGGAAGTGCGAATAAACTATTCAGAGAAAGTCACTCTGCCAAAATACTTTCAGCTACATTGCCTATCAGAGGCCACACGTGCATAATTTGATCGAATTCACAGCAAAACTTTTTTCAACATTTTCTAAGATCGTTTTCAAGTGCCATGAATACCAATGTTCCAACCACAAGTACAGGTCGTAGAATGCGTAATTTTGCTGCCGAAGCTCTGAAATTGTTTCAGTCAGATGTTTTTAATTCTGATAATGATTTTGAAAATTTAGATTTTTCGGAAAGTGATTCGAACAGTGAATTTTCACCAGCGAAGCTGAGCCATCAGCTGTTCAGAGTTGAACGATTCAGATGAGTTAATTACACAGACAATGTCCCATTGCTACCGTATTTATGGTGTAAGAGAAGGAAAGTGCTCTAAACAATGAGACTGTACTATACTATGGCTAAGCTACATTGAAATCATTGCAGTTATAGTCTGTATATAACTGTACAAAGTAAACAGTAAATAGTGTGTGTGTGTAATGACTCATTTTTCTGCCATTTTTTCTCTGAAATTTTGCTTAGCACTCAGTAAGAAAACTAAGAGCCCCTGAGAGCTAAAATAACACAGAAACTCATCATAACTTTGGAACTTGTTAGGAAATTGAACAAATTTTAAAGTTTTGTTCTCAAATTTAGAAATTCACTACTCTTGTGGCTGCAAAATCATAGTAAGTGAAGAATTTGTAAAATGTTGTTGTGAAATTAAAACATGCTGAATTCTTCTTTCGTACTAACTATAAACAAATTAAACATACACTTATCATCAGATTCAAATTGTACATTCATTTATCTTTAAAAAAAATATACTTTTATTAGGATTAGAAGTATATTACATTCTCTATTGCCTTTCTTGTACACCCACACCTCTGCCATTTTTGTAAAGGGAAATTAATGTGGGCCAAGTCTGTCAAAATTCATGTGCCTGAAAGAGTTAAAAGGGCAGCTGGCACATGGTGTAGTGGTTTACAGCAAGGCTGCAATATCTGCACCTTTTGCCATAAGACATCTGATTTTAACAAAGACCTAATTAGTCAACTTTTACAGTTTGCAGCTTTCCTCAGAATAACGGCCCCAGATGATCAAGGCCAAGAAAATATCCTAACAGGATATGTAGATTGTGGACCTCTTTCAGGCGACTATACCACCACCGCCGAGAGCATCTCCCGCACCCGTATGCGCGGCACAGAGGAGGGGAGGGGCTAAACCAGATGGCTGAGACTCATGAGCAAATAAAATGGAGGAAGCTGGAGGCGATGCGGTAGCTGCTGCTCATGAGTCGTAGCCATCTAGTTTAGACCTCTCCCCCCCCCTCCCCCCCCCCCACCCCCTCTGCATGGTGCGGGGGAAACTCTTCACAGTAACTTTAACTCAGAGGAAGCTTTTTCGCGGTATGCGGTATAGTCACCGGAAAGAGGTCCGTAATTTACATTTGACTGAGGCCCTGTTAGGGTATTTTCTTAGCCTCGATAATTTGGGACGGTTATTCGAAGGGTAGCCCAACATGCTTTTTAGGTGGCAGTGGGTCTATTTTTGTCCTCAAACACGTGGCCCTGGAACCCACAAGGCGAGTCACAGGTAATGTGAACAATGGATCAAAAACTATTCTTTCCCACAATGCTTTACTGGATCGAAAATTATTCGTCCCCCACAGCGCTTAGCTGAACGTCTAAACATTGATATCCATGGAGCAATAACAGCAGAAGTGGAAACTGATGATGATGGCCTAAATGTTTTTATTACATAACCTCTTGAGGCTCTCAAAGGGATGTTTTTCGCAGTGGAATAATCTGGGACAGGTATACCGTATTCGGAAGAGTGCCCTGATAGTACTTATTTATTCTAGCTCGGCTCCAGGTTGATTCATAATCAGAGAAACCAATCCATGTATCAATGTATCCGCTAAGGAGTAAAGCGGCCGGCGTGTTGCTGACCAACTCACAACTGATCTAGAAAAATATTATCTTAATCTTGTAAAAAGTCAGAATCATAAGCCTGATGCGCCATAATACTAAATACTACAAACAAGCACAGACAAGAGACACAGTCACAGACGTCGTCGTCACGAGATTTGTTTGTTTCATCTGTCGCCTGGAGACTTCTTATTTGTTTTGTACAAAATGTATAAACCAAAACTGGTTTTGAAAACTAAAACTGATAGTTGCAGATGTTACAATTCCCTGATATCAGTAGGAGCGACGAGAAACGACAAATGAAGGAAGAAAGAATTATACCTGAACAATTCCGTCAGAGCGGCCATTGTTGTTAGGAATCTACAGAATCTACTAGAAACATTACTAGAGTAGCTCCCCCTGAAGGAAGCATTTCGGGACGAATCATCATCATCATCTTCCCAATCCTCTTACTTATAATTTCTTCCGCTAGTCGCCACATCCAAGTTTTTGTGCGTATAAGTGAGTGTGCGTGCGTGCGTGTGGGTGTGTGCCATGTGTGGTGTCTGTGTATGGATGCATGCGCGCGCGCACGTACGTGTAAGTGTTAAGGTAAAGTCGGGAGATGTGAACCAGCGTCACTGCACACGGTTATAAACCGTAAGTGCTCTGCCACCAGAACGGACAGCTGTAGATGACATTTGTCCCCATGTTAGATGCAATTTTTTTTTTTTTTTTTGAAGACCACCCTGGCTTTTTTCGTGGGCCCTAATCATAGCCGGGTGTCACAACCCTATGGTCAAGTCTGTTCTATTATTGCACGGTGAAACTAGCGCTCAGGAGAAACCGCTTGGCCACGACAAGAAAGAGTTAACTCTGTTGCAGACAAATTCGCAACACGATTACCCCTTTGGGGACTGAGCAGGTGAACGGGTCAAGAGACACGAGGTGAAAGGAACACAGGACATTCGGTGGACAACGGTCAGATGGAACAGACGTGTTAGCGAGACCGTGATAGTATATTAGAGTTCGAATATTTCTTTAGTGACTGCATAGATTATTTACAGTGTTCTGTTAGAATAGGATAGTCTTTTGTGCTGTGTATTTAACTGATGCAAGGTATTGTGTTGTGCCACCATAAATAAATAGTGTCCAGTTATTTCTGACCAGTTGAATCGTTTAGGTACATGTACTGTGAGAGAATGTCTAACCTTGGCACTCTGACCCTGCTCTAGACAGAGGCTGTGACAGTTTGGTTGGTCAGTGTGTCGATAGGTAAGAGCGTATCTCGTGCCAGTGTGGTTTGTGCACCAGGAGATTGCCTGTGGAACGTGCTGGGGAGCGAGGCGATTGTAAAGCTCGTTCGGCCAGAGGGTCAATAGGTGGCCACACAGCGGGAGGTCAACTGTCTATTGTATTACCTGTACTTGCAATAAAGATTGTCGTGCGTGCTCTGTGTGCGTTCGGGTTCAGTGTGTGTTAAAGGTTAGCTTGTCTGTCATAGGCCCAGTTACGAGCCACGGACCAGCAAGGTCACCCATAGGTCTGTGACACCGATTCTTAGATATGGCCTAACGGCTGAACGGTGTTTCCGGGACTTCTCCAGAGGTTATCCTCATCCGCATGGTGGCACTTTGTGTAATGTCCTTGTGGGGTACAAATTACCACGCCTTCTCTAATTAGAGACGGCACTGCAAATTACCTACCTTTCTACGGACAGCTAATAAGAAACTGTCTGCCTGTGTCGCCGTCTGCACGTAACTGAGTAAACTACAGCGATGTTCCTTCATTTACCCCATAGTGTCAACACTTGTACCCATTACCTAAAGGCTAGGTGAACCCCGGGGCCGCACGGTTTCGAACACCGGCAGTAGGCTGCAGCGAGTCGCAGCTGGATTTGAAAGCGTGTGTGTGCGCGCGCGCGTGTGGTGTGAGGGTGTATGTGAGTGGAGGCAAACAGGGTACAAACACAAAGACTACACTGAGGCGGGGGGGGGGGGGGTGATTCAGCCCCTTAAACATTTTCTAGGCTGTTAGAGAGGCCTTTTTTGTGGCCTTATACTATTCAAAATAATTATAACTGAAGCGCCTCATTGCTGCCATCACCAGCATCCTCTCCTCTCTTTGATTAGCCTTCTTTTCGTTTTTTTTTGTAAATCTAAGTGTTTGTAGGTCTGCCTGTATATTATTTCTCCCCTTCTTCCTGTGCGGCCTCGCGGTCTCCTCCCAGTCAGCTATTTTGTGTATTTAACTCTATAATAAATCTGTGAAATTCCACTGGCAAGACATCAACGTGGCTGCTTCGGGATACGTCAGTTAAGTGATTTTGTGCAATTGTGTGGTTTTGTTTGATTTTTGTATGTGTCGATGAAGGCTCTATAGTTGCAACGTTAACTTTTTGATTGTGTTTGTTATATTGTGAAGCTCACTGATTTACTTTTCGCTCGGTTTTATATCTTTCTATAATAAATAGCAATGGAGACTGTTTGACATAAATCAAAAGGAGAAATAGCAATGCAAAGATTGAACACCATTAAAAGTATGTGGTTAATCACACATCTTCCCTGTGAGTCGTGGACTATCTCCTAGTCCTTAATGATGAAAATAGAGGCTTTTAAAGCTGAAATGCCATAGATACTCAGAATACCATAGACAAAGAAGAGAAGAAATATATATAAACGTCAAGGAAGATTGGCTAATAAACAGCATCTTGTCTCGGATGCCGAGATATTTAGGTCATATCAAGCGCCATTGAGGATTGGAAAAAAAATATCAGCAGAAGTCATGGTAACCAGGAACGAGGGGCAGGGGTCGACCAACACGAAGATGTTCACAGGATATAAGTGACTCTTTGAATATAAAATCATATGAGGCAGGAGAACTGGCGAGAGACCAAGTTTCTTTCAGGCAGACCGTGATGAGAGCGACGTTCTGCAAAGGGCCTGCTATATGATGATGATGATGCGGTGCATATCACCCTATTTTAATGACGATAATCATTCTCATAAATCCAAGATTGCTAACCGGGTCAGTAATCCACCCTGATATGGAGCGTAATTTTTTTTTTTTTTTTAAAGCCTCACCCCGGTTGTCGTCAGGGGCCCTAAACATAACCTACGGGTTAAACGGGGTTTCTGGGACTTGCGCTTAGGTGATTCTTATGCGAATGGTGGCACTTTGTGTCACCGGATGTTATATTTTGTGGTGCGGTCCTGGTTGGGTCAAACGTCAGTCAGTCGGGTCAACAAATGCTCGAAAAAGTCGGATGTGTCGGCCGAAAAATACAAATATCTAGATTCTGATGTAAACAGCCCAAGACACTATAACATAATAAAAAGAAGAAAAAGAAGAAGAAGAAGAAGAAGCAAGCAGAAAGAAGAAGAAGAAAGAAGACAGAGAGAGAAGAAGAAGAAGAAAGAAGAAAGAAGAAGAAAGAAAGAAGAAAGAAGAAGAAAGAAAGAAGAAGAAAGAAGAAAGAAGAAAGAAGGAAATACGGAGAAAGACGAAGAAGAAGAATAAGAAGAAGAAGAAGAAGAAGAGAAGAAGAAGAAGAAGAAGAAGAAGAAGAAGAGAGAAGAAGAAGAAGAAGAAGAGAAAGAAGAAGAAAGAAGAAGAAAGATAAGAAGAAGAAGAAGAAGAAGAAGAAGAAGAAGAAGAAGAAGAAGAAAGAAAGAAAGAAAGAATAAGAGAAGAAGAAGGAAGAAGAAGAAAGAGAAGAAAGAAGAAGAGAGAAGAAGAAGAGATAAGAATAAGAAGAAGAATAAGAAGAAGAAGAAGAAGAAGAAGAAGAAGAAGATAAGAAGAAGAAGAAAAGAAGAAGAAGAAGAAGAAAGAAGAAGAAGAAGAAGAAGAAGAAGAAGAAAGAAGAGAATAAGAAGAGAAGAAGAAGAAGAGAAGAAGAAGAAGAAGAAGAAGAAGAAGAAGAAGAAGAAGAAGAGAAAGAAGAAGAAGAAGAAGAAGAAGAAGAAGAATAAAGAAGAAAAGAAGAAGAAGAAGAAGAAGAAGAAGAAGAAGAAGAAGAAGAAGAAGAAGAAGAAGAAGAAGAAGAAGAATGAAGAAGAAGAAGAAGAAGAAGAAGAGAAGAAGAAGAAGAAAGAAGAAAGAAGAGAAGAAGAAGAAGAAGAAGAAGAAGAAGAAGAAGAAGAAGAAGAAGAAGAAGAAGAAGAAAGAAGAAGAAGAATAAGAATGAAGAAGAAGAAGAAGAAGAAGATAAAGAAGAAGAAGAAGAAGAAGAAGAAGAAGAAGAAGAAGAAGAAGAAAGAAGAAGAAGAAGAAAATAAGAAGAAGAAGAAAGAAGAAGAAGAAGAAGAAGAGATAATAAGAAGAATAGAAGAAGAAGAAGAAGAAATAAGAGAAGAAGAAGAAGAAGAAGAAGAAGAAGAATAAGAAGAAGAAGAAGAAGAAGAATAAGATAAGAAAGAAGAAGAAGAAGAAGAAGAGAAGAAGAAGAAGAGAAGAAGAAGAAGAAGAAGAAGAAGAAGAAGAAGAAGAAGAAGAATAAGAAGAAGAAGAAGAAGAAGAAGAAGAAGAAGAAGAAAAGAAGAAAGAAGAAGAAGAAGAAGAAGAAGAGAAGAAGAAGAAGAAGAAGAAGAAGAAGAAGAAGAAGAAGAGAGAATAAAAAGCAGAAGAAGAAAAGAAGAAGAAGAGAAGCCAGTAAGAAGAAAGAAGAAAGAAAGAAGAAGAATCCTCCTCCTCCTAAAGAAGAAGAACTAAGAAGAAGAAGAAGAAGAAGAAAATAATAGATCCTCATATAAGAAGAAGAAGAAGAAGAAGAAGAAGAAGAATCCTAAGCATAATAACTAATAAGAGAAAGAAGAAGATAAGAAGAAGAAAGGAAGAATAATAATCATCCTATAAGAAGACGAATCAGAAGAAGACTAGAATAATAAGAAAAATAATCTATCCTCCCCTCCTCCTCATCCTCCTCCTCCTCCTCCTCCTCCTCCATCATCCTCCTCCGCCTCATCCTCCTCCTCCTCCTCATCATCCTCCTCCTCCTCCTCCTCCTCCTCCTCCTCCTCCCTCATCCTCCTCCTATCCTCCTCCTCCTCCTCCTCCTCCTCCTCCTCTCCTCCTCCTCCTCCTCCATCCTCCTCCTCCTCCTCCTCCTCCTCCTCCTCCTCCTCCTCCTCCTCCTCCTCCGCCTCCTCCTCCTCCTCCTCCTCCTCCTCCCTCCTCCTCCCTCCTCCTCCTCCTCCTCCTCCTCCTCCTCCTCCTCCTCCCTCCTCCTCCCTCCTCCTCCTCCCTCCTCCTCCTCCTCCTCCTCCTCCTCCTCCTCTCCTCCTCCTCCTCCTCCTCCTCCTCTCCTCCTCCTCCTCCTCCTCCTCCTCCTCCTCCTCCTCCTCCTCCTCCTCTCCTCCTCCTCCTCCTCCTCCTCCTCCTCCTCCTCCTCCTCCTCCTCCTCCTCCTCCTCCTCCTCCTCCTCCTCTCTCTCCTCTCCTCCTCCTCCTCCTCCTTCCTCCTCCTCCTCCTCCTCCTCCTCTCCTCCTCCTCCTCCTCCTCCTCCTCCTCCTCCTCCTCCTCCTCCTCCCTCCTCCTCCTCCTCCTCCTCCTCCTCCTCCTCTCATCCTCCTCCTCCTCCTCCTCCTCCTCCTCCTCTCCTCCTCCTCCTCCTCCTCTTCTCCTCCTCCTCCTCCCTCCTCCTCCTCCTCCCTCCTCCTCCTCCTCCCTCCTCCTCCTTCTCCTCTCCTCTCCTCCTCCTCCTCCTCCTCCTCCTCCTCCTCCTCCTCCTCCTCCTCCTCCTCCTCCTCCTCCTCCTCCTCCTCCTCCTCCTCCTCCTCCTCCTCCTCCTCCTCCTCCTCCTCCCTCCTCCTCCTCCTCCTCCTCCTCCTCCTCCTCCTCCTCCTCCTCTCCTCCTCCTCCTCCTCCTCTCCTCCTCCTCCTCCTCCCCGAATCAGCCTGCCTCATAAACCTCCTCCTTCGTGCCTCCTACCAAGTTACTACCTATCCTCATCGTGAACAAGAAGTGAAACCGAAACGAATTAGGAAGAGCTTTTGGCAGCAGCGCTCCTCCTCCAAGAACCGCCACCGCCTAACTCCGCATCCCGCCGCTCCGCAGCGCCTGCACACACAGAAGCAGAAGCACACTTCTCATCAGTACCCGCAGCATAGCCTACCTTGAGTCGAAGAAGAAGAGCCGACAATACGTCGAAGAGCGACGAAGCGGCCGAAGACAGAAGAAGGCGGTAGACCGAGTAGAAACTGGACAAGCGTAAAGAATATAAATACTCCCGAAGACGGATATAGGCGTAAATCTTTAAACACGTTTTTTAGATACCCTACTTTGCCTCCGCGCGGCCCACCATCAGGCTTTTACCCCGTCCCCGCGTAGGTCCCCTTTGCAACTCGTTACAACACCGCGCCTGTTTCACACCACGCCACAACAGAAACATATGCCAATAGTTGCTCACGATAAACGCATGTGAAAGAACGTGACTGAAGCAGGCTTTAAGACGAGAGACTAAAAAACAAAAACAACTGCACACTAGATGCCAGTTCTGCTTGTAATTATTTATTTAATGAAGACCAGAACATTCGTGCTTAGTTCGTAAAGTTTGTAGAGATAAATCAAATCTTTAAATAAAAATACCATAATGTTGGTAAGGTTAGTTTTGGGTGTGCCGGTTATCAAAGATGACGCACATACATACACACGTACGCACCGACGTGGGCGCGCGATCATACACACACACACACACACACACACCACACTTAGTCTTCTTTTTCTTTTTTTACTGGTTGTAAACTCCGGCGCAAAATTCTAGTTTTTTAACTAGCTCTGGAGTTTAGAACTGTTCCAGAAAGTGACTGTTGGGCGCACATCGTTTTACAGGTCTAACTTATTTGTATGCAGACTGTTGGTTCCTTGCCTCGCAGGAAGATGCACTCCGACTTCGAAGGAAGCTCCCAATTAGTCGACTTTTACGACATGCTAGTCGGGGAGGCCGTGGGTCTATTCTTGTTTTGCCCCACAATGAGGCCCCGGAATCCACACGAGAAACACACTTAGTGATACGTGTGGGTTATAACGGGTATCAACAATTATATTTACCATAAACTGGGTTCGGTGCTCTACCAAGTTACTATGACATTCCTGAATAAATGTGAACGAACGAATTAGGAAGAGCTTTTGGCAGCAGCGATGTTTCAAAACACACACACACACACACACACACACACACACACACACACACAGACTCACGCGCGCGCGCACGCACACACACACACACACACTTCTATAAATACCTGCAATAAATTGAGTAACTAATAAGCAACAATTGTCGGAGGGCAGGCGGGGTGGGTGGAGAAGGAGGGTTATAAAACTGGGATAGAGGTAAATATATTACTTGCGTTAGGATATAGGTAAATATATTCCTGGCGTTAAGATATATGTAAATATATTACTGGCGTTAGGATATAGGTAAATATATTACTAGTGTTAGGATATAGGTAAATATATTACTGGGTTATGAACGTTTGAACATCAGACCAACAATGGCAGATATCATCAAGACTAAACAATAGTCGCATTGATATTTGGATACTACATTACCAGTTGTTGGTGACTGCTGCTTTTGTTATTGGCATTTTGAATTGTCTGCGTGTTTTTCTGTAAATTCTTTTCAACAATGCTTGGGATTTTTTTTTTTTGCCATCTTCTTTTAAATCACATTTTGTCATATCAGGAGTTAAGGGCTTTCGAGTTTCTCACCGTTTACTTAATGGGAGCGGGGGGGGGGGGAGGGGGCGCCGTCTAAGAAAATTTGGAGACCGCTGCCACAGCACAATGGGGCATTGTTGTTTAAACTATTTGAGTACCGGACAAGAGTTAAATTAGTTAGAAATCGACTCATGATGCGTTCATTGTTACTCTTACAGTTATGAAGGTTGCTGGCCCCGGACCGTCCTATGCTACAAGTTTCAGGCATAGTAAATGACAACAAATCAGACCACACCCCCTCCCCTCCCCCATAGTAACCATGCAGGTGAGATGTATGTGCTGCTGAAGAGATAACACCAGGAATCAAGCTCTGACAGACTAAGTTAGCACATAATCGATACTAAATTACAGACGATGATAGCAGAGAAAGTGGTTTCTCTCCACTTAAATGGATTATCTTGTGACGCCATATCACATAAGGATTCTGCAGTCAAGATATTTCCCTTGTCCAAGTCGGACGTTCCCTCTTTGTGAGGTTTGGATTAACCGTTGCTTACGGGAGACAGTTTAATGTCTATTTATTTCTTATAATGGCAGGAGTCCATTGAGAAAGATTGTATATCATAAGAGTAGATAATGGAGATTTATTATCGTACATGTTTTATTGAATAATCATCATCATCTTGTGACGTGTAACTTTAATGCCATTAAAGTTTATGTGGCCTGTCACAAGCGTTATTGTTGACTTGTAAAGATAACAACTGTATTACATGAGGCTGTGCCAAGTGTGCCAGTTATAGTATTCGGGACTTCACTGTAGCACATCCATCAAGGAGATATCCAGCAGAATGTTGAATAGGCACCCTAGGCCTAAATACTTGGTTCTTGAAGATACAGTGTACAACAGAGTGTACAACAAAGTGTACAACAGATACACTGGAAGAGGAGAGGAACCTACAGCAAGACGTAGATCAAGAACAAGATGGACAAGATATAAGTGTTTTTTTTTTTTTTTTTATAGCTAAGACCAGTTACTAAAACACCGAAAAATAGCACTGATATTCTAAACTAACGGTTGCATTGCGCTTGAAACATGACGTAGTACACACATTTAATTGCGTGCGCAAATAATTAATTTTAAAAAGTCTATAGTCATTAAACATACACCCTACGGGCGTCCCAATAATAACTTCATTGAAGTTGAACGAGTTATCTAAAATTGCAATCCATAGCGAAGTTTTGTAATCTCAGGTGGCTCAAAGCTACAGGCAACAGGCAAAAGAGGAAGGAAGGTAGCGCTTGCGTTGTACTAAATGAGATAAGTAACCGTAAATCTTTCTGGGTGTTTTAAGAAACCATAACTTTCTTATCCTATTCAACTAATCAGCTGTTAAAGCTAAAGCGAAGAGTTTAACCAATTCTCCATCCGTATGCAGGCCTGGGCGCCAGACGCGTTCGTTGAATGTCAAATAATGTTTCGAGGGGGCTGCGTGGTCTCGAGGCATGGTGTCCGCCTCGAGTGCTAGAGGTTCTGGGTTCAATTCCGTTAAGGGCTGGGATTTTTTCACATGGACTTGGACTTCCATTAATTCCCTCTGGTCTCTGGGTAGTGAAATCAGACGCCCGTGTGCATTGTTGCGCACGTGAAAAATCCCTTGGCAGTTGGAATTCAAAAAGAGTAGCCTAACGGCGCTGCCCGGGCAAAATTTGGATTACAAATCTACTTAAGTATTTCAGGATCCTCGCTAGTGCTACAGAACCTGTGCACCGTGATGAGCTTTTTCAGACTCAGATTTGAGTTGGAAGAAGAACGGAGCACTTATGAGTTACTTACTACCCGTATGCCATGATGTTGATCAGTTGTTCGGAAACCTCAAACATCAACGAATCAGCTGATAAAGCCAAAGCGAATAGTTTAAAAGTCTCCATCCTTACACACGCCTGCCCGCCAGACGCGTTCGTTGCTTGTCAAATAATGTTTCGGTGCGTGCTCAAACTCTTAAACTTGTAATCGATAATTGCAACCAACATAAATACAAATGACTGATTTTAAAAGTCTGCACGTCCGTGAATAGGGAATGTTTAACGTTTGCTGTAACTGTGCAATTTGTGTTACAATGTCTGTTATCACACAATGAGTTAAAAGTTAAACGAGTAAATCTATGCTTACAATGTTGTTTGTAAGCCTTATTATTATTAGCATCATCATCATCATACTTCCCAACACCAACACAACCACCACCAGAACCATCACCACCACCACAGTGACCACCACCACTACTACTACTACTACTACTACTACTACTACTACTACTACTACTACTACTACTACTACTACTACTACTACTACTGCTGCTGCTGCTGCTGCTGCTACTACTACTACTACTACTACTACTACTATTACAACTATTACAACTACTACTACTACTTTTACTACTACTACTACTACTACTACTACTACTACTACTACTACTACTACTACTACTACTACTACGACTTACTACTACTACTACTACTACTACTACTACTTACTACTACTACTATTACAACTATTACAAGTACTACTACTACTACTTTTACTACTTGTACTACTACTACTACTACTACTACTACTACTACTACTACTACTACTACTACTACTACTACTACTACTACTACTACTGCTACTACTACTAATTCTACTACTACTACTACTACAACTACTACTACTACTTACTACTACTACTACTACTACTAATACTACTACTACTACTACTACTACTACTACTACTAACAACACAACTACTACTACTACTACTACTACTATACTACTACTACTACTAGTACTACTACTACTACTACTACTACTACTACTACTACTTCCACTACTACTACTACTACTACTACTACTACTACTACTATTACTATTATTACTACTACTACTACTACTGCTACTACTACTACTACTACTTCTACTACTACTACTACTACTACTACTACTACTACTACTACTACTACTACTACAACTACTACTACTACTACTACTACTACTACTACTACTACTACATCTACTACTACCACTACTCCTACTACTACTACGACTACTACTACTGGTGCTGGTGCTGCTGCTATAATCATTTTTACTATCACTATTACTACTATTACTACTATTACTACTGTTACTGCCACTACTATTAGCACCAGCTCTACTACCACCAATTAAAAAAATGTACCAGGATAGGGAAGAATTGACGGCCGATGTGATGCTGAGTTCACAACTCACTACTTTCACTACCACCACCACAACTACTACTATTACTATCTCTACGACTACAAAACTATTGCATTACTATCGTTACAGCAACAATAATTACTACTACTGCTGCTAATGATGATGTTACTGCTGTTGCTACCACTATTATATTTATTCGTTTCTTTTTTTCTCTCCTATAAAGAGTACCAGAAATTGTCATAGGAAGCCAATGTGCCAGGCGCGATTCCAACCATTTAATCCAACTACTTTCAGTTTGCCCATAAGAGTTGAGCACCGTATAACCCCGAAGCCTCCAGGCCAGGAATTACAAACTCCACTGTTGATTACCTATGTCTGATAAAAGTTACATGAACGTCCTTGTGACCTAACTACCACTGACCTACTCAAGGGTTCTCACGATTTGCCAACAGGTGTGGACAAATCATAGATATACGTAATCTGTACACGTGACGGATATACCGCAGCTACTGGAGATAAAGTGCTTCATATTTTATTTTCAAAGTATTCATGGAAGGCGCATATCCTCTACACCAGTGTTCTTCAACTGATGGTCAGGGGGTCAATTAGTGGTCTCCAATTATGCCTTGGTGGCAGCCACAAATGTATCCTTGATCGTGAGCAACTATGTGATGCCAGGACTAAATTATGTCAGGACTATGTTATATCAGGACTATATGATGACATTGTACGATAGCTTTCATAAAGACTACCAGCCTCCTGATATAGGTTTTCTGACAGAAAGATCGACGAAGAAGAAGAAGAAGAATATGTGCTTAGAGGACTATGTGATGACATGACTATGTGATGACATGACTATGTGATGACATGACTATGTGATGACATGACTATGTGATGACATGACTATGTGATGACATGACTATGTGATGACATGACTATGTGATGACATGACTATGGACATGACTATGTGATGACATGACTATGTGATGACATGACTATGTGATGACATGACTATGTGATGACATGACTATGTGATGACATGACTATGTGATGACATGACTATGTGATGACATGACTATGTGATGACATGACTATGTGATGACATGACTATGTGATGACATGACTATGTGATGACATGACTATGTGATGACATGACTATGTGATGACATGACTATGTGATGTGACATGACTATGATGATGACATGACTATGTGATGACATGACTATGTGATGACATGACTATGTGATGACATGACTATGTGATGACATGACTATGTGATGACATGACTATGTGATGACATGACTATGTGATGACATGACTATGTGATGAGAGTAGAGGACTTTATGATGACATGACTATGTGATGACATTACCATGTGATGACATGACTATGTGATGACATGACTATGTGATGACATGACTATGTGATGACATGACTATGTGATGACATGACTATGTGATGACATGACTATGTGATTACATGACTATGTGATGACATTACTATTTGATGACATGACTATGTGATGACATTACTATGTGATGACATGACTATGTGATGACATGACTATGTGATAACATTACTATGTGATGACATTACTATGTGATGACATGACTATGTGATGACATTACTATGTGATGACATTACTATGTGATGACATGACTATGTGATGACATTACTATGTGATGATATGACTACGTGATGACATTACTATGTGATGACATGACTATGTGATGACATTACTATGTGATGACATGACTATGTGATGACATTACTATGTGATGACATGACTATGTGATGACATTACTATGTGATGACATTACTATGTGATGACATGACTATGTGATGACATTACTATGTGATGACATGACTATGTGATGACATGACTATGTGATGACATGACTATGTGATGACATGACTATGTGATGCCAGGACTTTAGGATGACAGGACTATGTGATGCCAGGACTATGTGATGACAGGACTATGTGATGACAGGACTATGTGATGACAGGACTATATCATGACTGGACTATGTGATGACAGGACTATATCATGACAGGACTATGTGATGACAGGACTATGTGATGACAGGACTATATCATGACAGGACTATGTGATGACAGGACTATATCATGACTGGACTATGTGATGCTTAGACTAAGTGATACCAGGATTTTATGATGTCAGGACTATATGATGTCAGGACTATATGATGTCAGGACTATATGATGTCAGGACTATATGATGCCAGGACTATATGATGCCAGGACTGTTTGCTGCCTACTGTTCAGGTCATCGTGTCGACTTGTTACCTGGGCAAGAGGGCGTTAGCGTTTGTAAAGTTAAAAAAATTTGAGGCAAACAGGTTGAGAAACGCTGCTCTATACTAATGCGGTTTCCAAAGGTTAACTAATGAAAGGATCCCTTTTCCAGCGTGCTGGGCAAATAGTGCTAGGCATATTTTATAGACTTGTCGGCAGACGTTTGGTGATGTGATCACCAAAACGGTGGTGGCCTTTTCTCCACAGGATTTTATCTGGTACCTATTTAAGACTGAGTCGATCTGGATACCAAGATCGTTTTTTCTAAAACAAATTCCGGCACCGATGGGATTTGACCCCAAGACCTTCAGATCCGCAGGGGAGCGTCTAGAAGCTTCACCACTGCGGCTCCCACAGCTGAACTAATACAAAGACTTATTTACATCTGCGGCACGGAGAAGATTTCCATTTCCCGAGCAAATATGCAATTCCGCCCATCTTGCTGCAGTTGTCTGGCTGCGATTGCGCACGTAGCAGTGGCGCGGTGGCGACCGGTTTCCTTCCGTTCTCAGGGTCATCTCAACTTTTGAGCATTAACTGGCAGTTGTAATTGAAATAAGTGAACTGTTTTACGTGAATTGAAAGATGGTTTATTTGTGCAAGACCCCGCCTCCTGTCCCAGAAGTCTCCGATTCATTCTCCCGTGGAGCGTGTTAAAGGGGTTTGGTAGTAATTAATGTATGTGTGTAAGTGTGTGCGTGCGTGAGAGAAGTAAACAGAGAGAGGATGAGAGAGAGAGAGAGAGAGAGAGAGAGAGAGAGAGAGAGAGAGAGAGAGAGAGAGAGAGGCAAGACAGAAAGATTAAGGAGAAAAAAAGGCATGCCTACACAGTGAGAGAGACACACACACAAAGAGCGAAAGAGTAGAGAGAAGAAACGCATACATACCGAGTGAGAGAAAGAGTGTGTGTGAGAGAGAGATAGAGACTGAGACAGAAAGAGTAAGAACCAAAAAGCATGCACACAGAGTAAGAGAGAGAGAGAGAGAGAGAGAGAGAGACTATGAGAGAGAGAGAGAGTAAGGAGAAAGAAAGACATACCCATAGAGTGTGAGAGAGAGAGAGAGAGAGTAGGACGGAGAATACAGGCACATTTATATAGAGGGTTGGGGAATATGGGGGAGAGGGAAGGATAGACGCAAAAATGTAGAGGTTGGATAGAGATAATAAAGGTGGGGGAGGGGGGGGGGGGTACCTACATATATACAGAGGTCGGAGGGGAAAATCGGCTGGACTGGGCTCTGTATGAAAGTTGTCATTTGATTACATTGCATTCGGTACCGTCTCCATCAACGGCACTGGTTTTGCCAGCGGATCTGACAACTGTCTATTGCAACTACATCGCAAGACAAGCTGTGAGAGACCAGCGGTGACCTTAGGCGCACTGTTCTGTTTGTAACCCACAAAAGATTGCATGTGTATCTTGACTAATTTCGATACGGAAGAAGAAGAAATAGATCCGGCGTATGAAGGAGGCGTTCGTCAATTTGTTAGTCGGTCAGTCAGCAAACTTTCTAAAGCGTTCGGCTTCTAATTCTGTATTTATCCGAAAATGTATACTCGTTGTGCCAGTTAACAACATGGCTGCGATATTTGCGCCTTTTTTTTTTTTTTTTTGTCGACACATCTAAACTCTGCGAGCATTTGTTGCCCGAGTTAGCCTCACTGGAAGTTTTCTGTCTGATGTTGCCCCGTGCCACCTCTCTATAACTGACCACGCATAGTGCGTTTCTCAATATAGACTAAACTGAAAGAAATGCTCCCAAATTACCAGTAAAAAAATTATAATGAAATCCACCACTAGAAACGTGTGATACAACTCAAGAAACGATGACGCACATCCGGCAGGCCATCCATGAAAGGATTCACACAAGCAAGTCTTCTGCTAGTCTTATCTGCGCGAGCCCTGCTTACTATCAGGTGAGTGTTAGTCGAGCCTTAAACAAACTCAACAGTCCCCTGGCAACACTTTCGGAAAGATTAATCTATAATTTAAATTTGAAAAACGGGAAGGAAAGGAAGGGATGGGATCAAGAGGGATAAGAGCTGAAACTCGAGTGCTTTCTCGAAACTCGTTTGAAAGAGGAAAAAGTCATAGTTTAAAATTTGTAGCGGGATCTATGTTTACTTAGCTCGGTTAGCTGTTCGTTATTCCAGGTGTTTTGACTAATTTATTTGATAGTGCTGGGTACATGTTCTCTAACAATCTGTCCCTTTATTGTAAGTGTTTGATCTATTTTGTTTATATTTATGTGCCACTTCTTTTCATCTTCTTGCAAAATTATGTAGATTTTCCTTACTTTTCTTTTTCTTTCTTAATCATTCTTTTCTTGATCTCTTCTCATCCTTTTCCTTATCATTTCCAATAATTTTATCTTGTCATCATGTTTCACTTTATTAAAATCTTTGGTGTAATCTATGAAGCACAAATATATGTCTTTCCATTTCCCTAAATGCTCTCTCTACTAAAGTCCGCAATGTGGACTAAATTACAAACGTTGTGTAAGAGGTGAAGAATGTGTCTGTCGTTTAACCCTACCAGGACAGTACAACCAGCGACCAACAGCCGGTGACATAAAGTGCCACCATTCGGATGAGGATCACATAGGAACAAGTCAACCGTTAAGTTATATTAGGGCCCCCGACTACAATAGGGCTGGTGCTTTAAAATATCAAAAAATTGCTTTCCACATTGAGACAGGAGTAGTTCATACAAGAGGTGGAGAGGGAGCGAGTGTGTTCAAGACATGATGTGATCGGAGCGACTTTCTGTAAATGACCTACTTCATGATGTTTATAATAGTTGTGCACTTAAACAAGACCCAAGCCACTCGAGTGCCCGCCACCCCCCATAAAATGATAAGGCTAAGGCCCCCTCCTTCTGTCCCTCCCGATATTTTCTTTTGTCGACGCCCCTGTACTGCCTTGAAATATCAATAAAAATTAAAAGAATAAGATAGCCCTTCTTCGAAGCGACTAACGTCACTGAATTCCCTTTATTATATTTCGCACGCGGGGGTTTGATAACGGCGCGCCGAAAGATGTTTGTTATGCTTATCCATGGATTACGCACCAACAAATAACAATAACAGTGCAGGGAAAAATACACATTTGCCAGGGTGTCTTCATCTTTTCTACAGACTTTGGTTGGCGGGAGAAAAACAGGATATTGCTTGACGAAGCGGAAGTGAGAGTAGCTCGGAAGGATGAGAATCCATGTGTGGAGTCTAGACGGCGAGTAATTAGAGGAGTTAGACACAACTCTTGTTTGGCAGTTTGGATTCTGAAGTTGTGCAGGTGAGAGTTGTCGTCGTTGGGGCATGAGTTTGTTTGTGTTTGTTGTTGCAGGGGAGTATATTGTTGGTGTTGTTGGTCTTCGTTTTTTTTTTTTTTTCTCCACCACCTCTTCCTCTTCCTTCTTCTTCTTCTTCTTCTTCTTTTTCTTCTTCTTCTTCTTCTTCTTCTTCTTCTTCTTCTTCTTCTTCTTCTTCTTCTTCTTCTTCTTCTTCTTCTTCTTCTGCTTCTTCTTCTTCTTCTTCTTCTTCTTCTTCTTCTTCTTCTTCTTCTTCTTCTTCTTCTTCTTCTTCTTCTTCTTCTTCTTCTTCTTCTTCTTCTTCTTCTTCTTCTTCTTCTTCTTCTTCTTCTTCTTCTGCTTCTTCTTCTTCTGCTTCTTCTTCTTCTTATTGTTATTATTATTTATCATCATCACGACCATCATCTTCTTGTTCTTGTTCTTGTTTTGGTTCTTTTTCTTCTTTTTGTTTTTCTTCTTGTTGTTGTTCTTGTTCTTCTTCTTCTTATTATTATTATTTATCATCATCATCATCATCACCACCATCATCTTCGTGTTCTTGTTCTTGTTCTTTTTCTTCTTCTTCTTCCTCCTCCTCTTTTTATTCTTCTTCCTCCACCTCAGTGAGACGTCGAGAAAAAGGAGAGAACAGTGTAACGAATGTGAGTCTGTTCTGTCTCAAAACGTTCTAAAATGTGATTTTCTGTTCCCTAAGGGTTCTTTTGCGGTCGTCACATCTTCCGAGAAGCCTTTACTATGCTCGGTGCTCACATTTCATCTGGGAAACTCTTTCTAGTAGCATCCTTGACTGACTATCTGATTAGCTGATTGACTGGATGACTAGCTGGATGACTGACTAACTGACTGACTAGCATTCCTAACTCACTGGCTGACTCAATGGCTGACTGACTGACCGAGTTCTCAAAACTTTCTAAAATGTGATTTTCTGTTCCCTAAGGGTTCTTTTGCGGTCGTCACATCTTCCGAGAAGCCTTTACTATGCTCGGTGCTCACATTTCATCTGGAAAACTCTTTCTAGTAGCATCGTTGACTGACTATCTGATTAGCTGATTGACTGGATGACTAGCTGGCTGACTGACTAACTGACTGACTAGCATTCCTAACTCATTGGCTGACTCAATGGCTGACTGACTGACCGAGTTGCTGACTCACAGGCAAACTGACTGACTACATTTCCTCTTAGGCCAGCTACCTGAACGATTGTCATCTCTTGGGCTCAAACTCATATTCTGGATGTCAGACAGGACAAATCCCACATACTCAGTTCTACCCTCTAAGAAGATATAATTAGGGTACCCGTGTTGTTTCATTATTCCAACATTTCGATTTTTGATTCAGATACGGCTATTTGCCAGTAGGCCGGCTTTACGTTTGTGTCGAATTTAGCCTGCCGTTCAGTGGCAGTGGCAAACTACTGAATGTTAAATTACCTTGTTGGAAAGAACATGTATCAGAGTGTCCCGAGTGAAGTTGTGTCAGTTGTTGATTGATTTTAAAATACCGTCTGGTGTTTCAACAGGCTGACGACATCAGTCCACATGGCTGACGACATCCGTCCACGCGGCTGACAACCTTAACAGGTAAATTACCCCACAGCTTTGAGCATTTTGGGTATATAGGGCCGAACCTATAGTTTATAGGCCAATCGGCACTCGGTGGTTGATACGGTCTGCATCACGCTCGCCACCTTTATTTCTCAGGACTTTACCGGTTACCCATTTAACTCTTTGAGTCCCAAGGAACACATTATACGTTCATAGTTTCCTACCTAAAAGCCCAATGAACGCCTGCGATGCTAAATCTTCTGGTACTCCACGAGTTAAGGCTGGGTCAATCTGGAAGCCAAGGTCATGTTTGGCTCCGTCAAGACCTAAGCTCACGATATCCCGATCGTAACTAGGCGTAGCCTTACCTCACCGGCATCCTTAAAAAAAAAAATGTTAGTAATTTTTTCGGGTTGGTTTTCTTTCGGGAAACACCGTATTTATGTTATGGTATGTCATCACAGTCGACGTCTAGGCACCTTAGGATTGTCTCCATGAAAATTCGGTTATAATATCTTCTGTCTTTACCTCAAAGACTGCTTAGACGTGCTTCACCAAGCTTAACTTCAAGGTAATGCAATCGTATTAGCATCAGAGGTTCATCATTATTTCTCCAGTCCCGTCTGGACAGCGGTGATGATCATCTCTGTTCTTGCTTCTTCCGGTTTGCATTGGTGCATTACTTTTTTCCGGGAAACACACTGGTATTAGTAGCGTTCATCTAAAGCCTGTTAGCGTAATTACTTGCGTTGAACATGATGATGATGTCATAGTCATGTAATAAGTCCTGTTTAAAGAATAAAAGAGTACGTGCTTATGGCCCCATTATTCATAGGCCCTGTTTCTGCTCGTTGAAAAGATGACTGGATCGATCGAAAATACGCATATAAAAGCTCGGAGAGCAGTGATTCAGTTATGTTTATTATCTTAACGTTCTTTTCAGGATGAAATTTTTCCTTATTTGAAGCCCTACTCTGGCTCTTGCCAGGGACCGCAATATAGCCTGGCCATAAATATGGCCTAAAGGCTGAACGCGATTCCTGGGACCTCTCCACGGTTATCCTCACCCACATGGTAGCACATTGTGTCATGACAGGACATGTGTTCAAATCCACAGGTGGGGGGTGATTTTTTTTTGCTTTTAAAATTGATAATGTCTCCTAGGTCGCCCCTAGGATAAAATGAGTACGATATAATGTCATGGGAAGTAAAGGCGGCCAGCGTGATGTTTACCATATCATCCAGTAGGTGTCGATAGGTCTGTAAAAGAACAGAATCTTATTTCCGTTTCCCTGTTGGCGTGAAAATGCCCCCCCCCCCCCCAAACCCCCCACTCTAGGATGTTTCTTAAAAACGTCAAAAGAACATCTTAAAATATTGATGGTCTCTTATACTCATTATCAAGAAAGATTGTTAGTTAGATAATTAGTGGGTTAGTTAGATAATCAGTGAGTTAGTTAGTTAATCGACAGATTATACTCGGATCCCATCTTCAGTATCTCCCACAGCGTGTGGCGACTGATAACGCCAGTTATGTTTTCGTTTAATATTCTCCTTTGGCTACCTGTATAGTGTTAATGTTTGGCGACACCTCTTTTTAACCTGGAGTTCTTGTAGTCTTGAGTGTCGCCTGCAAGCCAGTCTGCTCGTTAACTCTCACCTTGAGTGTTCTGGCACAAAAATAAAACTAATTCCTATCAGACGATATTTCCTTAGTGACTCCAACCATTTTCTTCGAATTATCAAGAAAGATTATTTTTGCTTACTAATAAATAGAGTAATAATAGAAGTATCTACTCCAACCTTGCGTCCTAAACTTCGGCAAGAAAGATAATTTCATGCAATTTCTACTTGCGAAATGGGTTTTCCAGTCTGTGAGTTTATCTAAAATGTCAGCCACTGAAATATATCTGCAACTGTAGCTGGCCTAGAAAAACTATGCAGGGACTAACGGAAGCGATAAGATTACATGCAGCACCACACAAAGCCGGCGTTTATGCAAAACCTTTTTAACAAATCGCGCCCAACAAATTTAACCCAACGCCCACATTAGAGTGTCCGCCCCTGGAAGAAACATAGGAGACAACAGCTATGAAATTATTCAGTTCTCAAACAGTCCCTCCATTGTGTCCAAGAACGGTAATGTTACCACAAACTTCTGATTCAGTTGATAATAGTTGCCTCCCCCTGTCTGTCCATAACAGAATGTCTTTGTTGTTGTCTGAAAAATTGAGCCGTTCCCGTGTCTAAAAAACATTTAAAATCAGGGGCTGTTTGTTGAATTTGGGAATTGGTTCAGTCAGAAGGAGTGCTATAATAAACAGACTATGTGATGATGTTTAGGTTGTATGATATCACAGCTTATACGGTAGAAGGGAGTTTCCGCGATTCCTTCCTGTTAGATTTCAAAAAGCAACTCTTTAAATCATTGTGAATCAATCGCAGACTGCAATTCAGGCTACACTCGTGAACAAAGGATAGTTTGATGGAGTCCTTACAAGTACAAGATTGAAGGTTACACCGACATTTATTGGTGACCAAAATAAAACTTCTTCTTCTTCATCATCATCATCATCTTCATCATCATCATCATCATCATCATCATCTTCTTCTTCTCTTCTTCTTCCTCCTCCTCCTCCTTTTCTTCTTCTTCTTCTTCTTCTTCTTCTTCTTCTTCTTCTTCTTCTTCTTCTTCTTCTTCTTCTTCTTCTTCTTCTTCTTCTTCTTCTTCTTCTTCTTCTTCTTCTTCTTCTCTAGTCCTATTCTGCTTTTCACCGTCAGGTTTTGAAGAGGCATCTGGTTCGAGTCTTGGTATGTACTACGTAAACTCTAAGATTTACGGCCTTGGAGATTCCATCTATCCATTGCTCGCGTGGTCGACCTCTGGGATAGCTGCTTCTGTTGTGTCTAACTGACAGGGCTCTCTATCGTATTTTTCTGCTAGTAGACTTGACACATATCCGAACCATTAGATCTGTTGTCTCTCCATGCAGTTTGGGTTGATATATTTTTTATGATAACAGTAGCAACACCCATAACATTAGTAACAACAACAGTAACCACAATAGCAACTGCAATAGCAAAAATAACAACAGCAGTAATAATTGTAACAATAGGACTAACAGTAATGCCAGCAGTAGCAACAACAGTAACAACAGTAACAACAGCAGTCATAACAGTAACAACAGGAACAACAAAAACAACAGCAGTAATACAAATAACAATAGCAATAGTAATAACGGTAACAACAGGAACACCACCTATAACAACCATAAGGAGAGAAATAACAACTATAAAAGCAGTAACAGCAACAGTAACAACACGCATAGAAACAGTAACAACAGCAGTAGCAGCAATCATAAAAACAGTAACAACGGAAGTAAGCATGCTAACAACAACATCTCTAACAACAATCAACGACAGGAATACCAACTCTCAGGCTCTCGTATTAACAGATGCAGATGCCATTGAAATCAAGAAACAAAGACTCGACTCTGTGAAAGTTAACAGCCTGTTCAACTTGTCCAAGCTGTGAAGGATTTAAACAAAATATTAAACAAACAACAATTCATTTCAAGGAATTAAATTATTTGTTAACGCTGGTTTGTTTGTTTGTGATGATTTATCTGTACACGCAGACGTCAGTCAAGTTCTGTAACTCAATACTACACAATTTGGCGCCGAGGATAAAAACCGTTAAAACCGGCAAACTGAAGGATTTAGTTGAGTTAAAATGAGTTAAAAGCTGACATCATAGCATTTGGTATATATTTCCATAAGCTCACTGTCCCAATCCTCAGCAGCCAGCGAATAATTCTAATTCAAATAGTACCAGTGGCAGTTTGATTGTGTGTCCATCTTGGCTTTTCCCAATATAGTTGAGTGTCAGCCATATCTCCTGATCACTCCGCGCTGCATCATTCTTTTTAGATCATGATGCTCTTTGTGAGCATCTGCACTGTTCACTCACTTCCAAACGGCCTTCTTTATTTAATTTCATTCATTCCAAATCACTCTTTCAACAACAACAGCAACAAAAAAAGTTTCTCACTTGACCCCTTAGGGGTTGGAGTACTCTCCCCTTTGCTACTGTTGTGTAGTTCAGTTCATTTCGAGAAAGGCCCCCGGCCGAATCGTTGATTTGTGCTGTTCTGTGCACGTTTTTCTGCTTCCCCATTTCGTTATGCTTTTTAGTCACAGTTCACTGGATTAATTCTTTTGTAAAATATAGCTTGTCATGCATCATTTTACCAACAATTGTTGCAGCACCAGCCATTCTGTCTGTGATGTAAGTAATATCTCCCCTGTAAGGTGAGTAGTACCTATCTTGTAAGGTCAGTAGTATCTTTCCGTGGGGTCTGTAGTATCTCTACGTGAGGTTAGTGACACCTCCCCTCTGAGGTCAGCAGTACCAATTCTGCAGTTAGTAATACCTTCAGTGTAAAGTTAGTAGTACCTTCCTGTGTTGTCAATAGTACCTCCCTTTGAGGTTAGTAGTACCTTCCTGTGTTGTCAGTAGTACCTCCCGTGTGACGTTAATATTAACTCCCGTGTGAAGTTTGTAGTACATCCCTGTGTTGTTAATAGTACCTCCCGTGTGACGTTAATATTGTCTCCCGTGTAAAGTTAGTAGTACCTTCCTGTGTTGTCAGTAGTACCTCCCGTGTGAGGTTAATATTAACTCCCGTGTAAAGTTAGTAGTACCTTCCTGTGTTGTCAATAGTACCTCCCGTGTGACGTTAATATTAACTCCCGTGTGAAGTTAGTAGTACATCCCTGTGTTGTTATTAGTACCTCCCGTGTGAAGTTAGTATTACCTCCCATGTGAGGTTAGTGTTAACTCCCGTGTGAGGTTAATATTACCTCACGTGTGAGGTTAATAGTACCTCCCTGTGTTGTTAATAGTACCTCCGTGTGAGGTTAATAGTACCTCCCGTGTGAGGTTAATAGTACCCCCCGTGTGAGGTTAATAGTACCTCCCTGTGTTGTTAATAGTACCTCCCGTGTGAGGTTAGTAGTACCTCACGTGTGAGGTTAGTAGTACCTGACGTGTGACATTAATAGTACATCCCTGTGTTGTCAATAGTCCCCCCCGTGTGAGGTTAGTATAACCTCCCGTGTAAAGTTAGTAGTACCTTCCTGTGTTGTCAATAGTACCTCCCTTTGAGGTTAGTAGTACCTTCCTGTGTTGTCAATAGTATCTGTGAGGTTAATATTAACTCCCGTGTGAAGTTAGTAGTACATCCCTGTGTTGTTAATAGTACCTCCCCTGTGAAGTTAGTATTACCTCCCTGTGTTGTCAATAGTACCTCCCCTGTGAGGTCAGTAGTACCTCGCGTGTGAGGTTAGTATTACCGCCCGTGTGAGGCTAGTAGTACCTCCCTGTTGTCAATCGAACCTTCCCTGTGGGGTTAGTAGTATCTCCCGTGTGATGTTCGTAGTACCTCTCGTGTGAGGTCAGTAGTACCTCCCCTGTGAGGTTAGTAGTACCTCACGTGTGAAGTTAGTAGTACCTCCCTGAGTTGTCAATAGTACCTCCCCTGTGAGGTCAGTAGTACCTCCTCTGTGAGATCAGCAGTAAGTCCCCTATGAGGTCAGAGGTACCTCTCCTTTGAGGTCAGTAGTACCTCCCCTGTGAGGTCAGTAGTACCTCAGCTGTGAGGTCATTAGTATCTCCCTGTGTGATCAGTAGTACCTCTCTGTGTTGTCAGTACTACCTTCCTATGGGGTCAGCAGCACTACCTTCCTGTATGGTCAGTAGTATCTTTCCTGTGAGGTCAGTGTTACCTCTCCGTGAGATCAACTGCATTCCTGTGAGGTCAGTAGTACCCCAGGATGAAAGCCAACTAGACATAGCCTCGTTGGTACGTTTAGCCTGACATAATGAACAAAAAGGCATCTTTGTGCAGAAGCCAAAAAGGTTATGCCAACCGCTATCCGACTTGACACTGGAAGCACTGTCTAAGGCCAACGCCTGCAACAACAGGTCATGCTTATCGCACAACTTTACTGAATTCTTAATTTACTTTTCAGAATTTGTTCACTTTTAAGTTGAACAGCACATGCGAATTTCAGCGCCAGTTTCAAATGTAACTTCAGTCCAAATAAACGCTAGATAAGATGGGACTGGGAGGAAGCTTTGGCTTCAAGTTTCAGGCGCCATCGTTGTAAGGTGACGATAGCCTTTCAACAGTCGTATATAGTGCATACTAAAATATACGTAATAGTTTAGAGATTATACAATTAAAAGTACATTTAAAACAGGACGACAGATGAGATTACTAAATACCACTGCTATCTAAGTTTCCTTCAACTGGTAGACATAAGACTTCATCAGCGAGTGTTTTGGAGAATATTTATGAAGTTCCGAGTCGCGTAGTACATATAAAAAAAAAAACATTTTAAAGTTTTTAATTTTAATGTTCAGGTCAAGATGTTTAATTTACGTAAAGTAGCGTGCTTAAAAGTTCTGAAAATCAAGGAAGATTGACTAATAAACAGCATCCTTTCTCGAAAGCTGATATATTTTGGTCATATCAAGCGCTACGACGGATTGGAGAGAATTATGGCAGAAGGCATGGTACCAGGAAGGAGGGGTAGGGGCCGACCGACACGAAATTGGGCACAGGATATAAGTGACTCCTTGAGTGTGAAAGTTCATGAGGCTGGAGAACTGGCAAGAGACCGAGTTTCTTTCAGGCAGACTGTGATGAGAGCGACGTTCTGCAAAGGACCTGCTACATGATGATGAGGATGAGCGTGCATGTCTGCGGCTGAGTTATGTGAGGCGTACAGTCAAAATGTGCATCTGACAGTCAAAATGTACATCTGACAGTCAAAATATGCACGTCAAGCTTTAAAGTCAAGATAAGTATTTTATAGTCAATCTGTGTACATAAGAGACCGCAGTCTATTCTTCTATTTCGTGGCTTCCTATTCTACAAGTTTCTGTAGCCCACTTCCTTTTACATGATGTGGGTAGCTGGCTCACGTCAAACTCTCCTTCTTTCTAATCCGGGACTGGGACCGAGATTTCGAAGACACCACCAAACCAATATGAATTTTTAATGTACTTATATGATAGTCAATCAATACCTCGAGGAGACTGAACACGCTTGGTTTTAACCTAAGTTCGACGCCGTCGTTTCTGGCTAACGGGAACCTAAGTTATTTCGGGATGTGCTCACAGCTGGTAAACATTAATGCTCTAATTAGACATGCTTCTGCAGCAGTTGTCCCCACTTATAAGTAATTGTATCATGTGGCTTCTTGTTGCAGTTATGATTGCCATATCGTTTAGCACAGGGAAGACAACACCGACTTCCGGTTCTAGAAAATAATCTCCGAAGAAATGGCCTAGGTAAAGGTAGTCTAGAGCAGACTCCTGGAGTTTTCTTCTGAAGATCTTGATTGCATGTCGACATGGCTTATAGAGACATGTAAAATATGAGTTGAAATGAACTCAGGATGAACTGAAATTTACTAGCAAGAATAAGAGCCACAACTTGGGATATTAGGCCCCTTCACCCGGCCCCTACCCAAATTTGTGAATACTGTAGTATTCGTTGTTGCTCTAGTCAATGTTTCAGTTCACTACAAACTAGCACAGTCCCCTGTGATTGCTCCGTTCGGGTGAAAGTGTTAAGTGGAAGACTCATTTCCGCGCCTTTAGGTCTTTAGAGAATGATGATTTATAGACCAACTGATAATCGTGCCCAGCATCATGCCGGACGCCTTTACTAACCAGGTCTTTACCTGATGCCCTTTGTAGGCTGGAATAAAGCTGGGAGCCAATGTCATTTCTGAGAGGGATACAAGTTTTGCTGTCACCCATGACCTTCGGATCCACAGACGAGCATCTAGCCGCTACACAACGATGGCTCCCATGTGTCAGTGCTCCCATTTGTCAGTGCTCCTACGTGTCGGTGCTCCCATGTGTCAGTGCTCCTATGTGTCAGTGTTCCTATGTGTCAGTGTTCCTATGTGTCAGTGTAAATCACACGAAATGCTCCTCATTGTCTCATTTAAAAACTGGTGAGCAAACATTTATTCCTGTCTTCTTCTTCTTCTTTTCTCGTCTCACTGATACCAGAATGTAACCCAGCATCGTGTTTTGCGCTTCTCTGGTGGCTTGAGTGATGGATTTATTAATTTACTTGCAGGTTTCAGCCACACTATTTATCAATATCTTTCTTTGCCTTCCTCTCGCCTTCACCTCAAATGTTCTGCTGTTAAAAAAAAAAAAAAAGTCTTTTATGCAGTTTAGTCTGGTTGTATTTTCACTAGGTGACTGAGCCATTTCATTCGTTTCTTTGTCATTATAATCCAGACATGATCTTATTTACACTTTTTCTATAATGCTGGTATTCGTAACCCTGTGACTTTACGGCAGCGGTTCTCAGCCTTCCTAATACCGCCGCCCTTTATTTAATACAGGTTAGGGTTAGAAGACACTAGATGAAAACTCAAAAACAGCACCACACAACAACACACTTGCACCCCTTGAAATAATGGACTGTCAGATCAGCTGTGGATTTCCCACGGGAATTTCGTGTTTGGGGTACTTTATAAATTAAGAACCGAAAATTATTTTCGTAGCTTCTTCATAATTTCAATGAATGTGTGTTTTCAGTGGAAGGGTCGTTCGACCTAAAAAGGATAACGACCCACAGTTTGAGAATCGCTGCCTCACGGAAACAGCACATTTTGCATGTAGGTATTTTCTATTCTAGTGGCCTATTCTTCTTCTTCGCGTTCACCAGCTGTAAACTTTGGCGGAAAGTTCTGGTTGCTAGTCCACCACTGAACTGCAGTCCTGCTCCAGAACCTGAGTGTTGCGTGTGCATCAGTTTTACAGATCTCATTCTCTTGAATACAAACTGTTGGTTCCTTGCCTCTCCGGCAGACGCACTCCGACTTCAAAGGAAGCTCCCCAATTAGTCGACTCTTACGACATGATTTTGGGGAGGCAGTGGGTCTATTCTTGTTTTCCCCACAATGGGGCCCCGGAACCCACACGGGGGTAGTGGCCTATTACTTGTCCATGTTTGGCACTGATAACATAAAGTAGGGATAAAGATTATATTAATCATTCAATGTTTTGCTTGAAGAGAGGCATCTGCGTGTCTAAGCAGTGGGTCTAACTGGTAGGTGACAGCATTTGCCTTCTGTACTCTAGCTTCTCTCTCTCTCTCTCTCTCTCTCTCTCTCTCTCTCTCTCTCTCTCTCTCTCTCTCTCTCTCTCTCTCTCTCTCTCTCTCTCTCTCTATGGAGTCTGCCATCCTCTGTTAATATGCTTCCTAGACATTTGAATTCTCGTACTCCCTGTATGGGTTCCGGGGCCCTGTTATAGAGAAAACGAGATTTGACCCACTGGCTACTTGAAAAAATGTCGTAAGAGTCAACTAATTAGGAGCTTTCTTCAAAGTCGGAGTGCATCTGCCTGAGAGGCAAGGAACCAACAGTCTGCATACAAATTAGTCAGATTTGTCAAGTGGATGCACACGCAACACTCAAGTTCTGGAACAGGACTGCAGTCCAAAAGTGGACGAACAACCAGAACTTTCTGCCAGAGTGTACAGCTGGTGAACGCAAAGAAAGAAGAAGAACTATCGTACACTTACTGCTGTACCGGGCAGAAATGCAAGCCATCGTTGACCTTGTCAAGCACTTAAAGAAGAATTTCCTAAGTATGTACACGTGTTTCGAAATTCCGAACATCAGGAGGTGCGTGTTATTTGGTAAACAAAGGCTAAACTTTTCAGAGCTAATAATGTAACCCCCAGGTATGCACACATGACTGCATAAACCCCCTTTGAGAACCTGGCCGAGATCCCTCGGACACGTACACATCCCAGGGTGCGCGTGCTGGCCCTCAGACAAATCCCTGACAGAATAGAGGACAAAAACAAAAAAAAGCTTTACTAAAATAGATGTTAACAATCTTTATACACGTTGTTCAACAAGGGTGGATGTCAGGAGCTGGTGGCAGAGGCGCTGACACAAAGAAAACGTCGAGGGACAGCTACAATTTCGCTAAAGGTGGGGGATTAGGGGTCTAGGAGTCTAAGTCCTGCTTAAGTGCTTAATAATAATAATAATAAAACAATAATATTAACAGTGTTCTAGATGGCAAATTTCCCGTGTGGGTTTTGGGGCTGAATTTTGGAGAACCGAATAGACCCACTACCTCCTAGCAGCCACGTCGTCGGAGACGATGAAATATGTGTGTTTCCTCCAGGGTTGGTGTGCATGAAACCAACAGTCTGCACAAAACAATGAGCCAGATCTATCCAAAAGATTTGCAGGCAAAACTCATTTTATGGAGCAAGATCAAAGTCCAGAAGTAGAACGAACATAGAGATCTTTCCACTGGAGTTTAGAATCTTTGAACATCCCAAAAAAAATGGATAATAATAATAATAATAATAATAATAATAATAATAATAATAATAATAATAATAATAATTGACATTTAGAAAGAATTTGTACAGATGGAAACATAAATAACTTCTAAACATGGTCTCAAAAGGGGATCAAAGGGGTGGGGGAAGAACATATATATTTTTTAGGGGGGGGGGATGGGCACCAAAGTCATCAGATTCAGGCGCCCCTGCCAGCTTGTTGAAATTAGTGGTTGTGCCAGATGTAAACAAACAAGCCAGTGTATGAGATAACGGCGCCCAGATCAGAGTTGGTAAACGGTAAATCAAACAAGAGAGGAGATAATAAAAGGAAATTTACAAAACAAGCTTGATTTTAAATACCTGTAGAGATCTTCTTATAGTTGTCTATAATAGGTTAAATATAAATAATGTCAAATATTGTCTGGAAAGGGGGGGGAGGAGGTATAAAGGGGATTATGCGACATTTATCAGCCTAATAAAGGATACAGTGGTGTTGTGGAGCGAGAAATACCAAAATAAAATTGCTACACAGACAGGTAGGTAGGTAGTTGTACCCCGCCAGGACATCACACAAGCGATAAATACCCGGTGACAGAAATGCGAATGAGTATAACCCGTGGAGAGGTCCCAGAAACCCCTTTCAGCCGTTAGGCTACATCTATGGCTAGGCCATATGTATGAACCGGCTATATTCAGGGCCCCCGGCAGAAACCAGTGGGGGCCTTAAAAACAAAAAAAATTGCATCCTACGAGGGGGGACGACTAGATACCATTTCCTATACAAACAGACATTAGGGACGAATAAACGAACGAACGAACTTTATTTGTCAAAGAGTTGAGAAATGAGCAAAAAGCGGGCACACGGAAAAACAAACAGTCCGTCGGACAGGCAGACAGTCGTGTAGGCATGTAGTAGCTATACAAGTAGGTGGGTAGGGAGGTAAGTTCATGCATGGTTGAATGAATATCAGGATTGGTGAATGGCATAAAGATAGATGAATGAATGAACACAAATCCATGACCGGTCCAGACTTCATGTTATTAAGTAATCGTCAACGTTAAGCTGCGTATCCTTTACAGGACGTTGCAGAACCAACCCAGCATTTTTGTCATTGCTTTCTGGACGGTCGGCTTCTCGATACCACTGTTGAAACTAGGGCTGTACCGAATATTCGCTTCGTATTCGCTTCGGGGCCGAATAGGGGACCTGTTGACTATTCAGTATTTGGCCGAATAGTTGCGGTCGGGCCGAATACGAATAGTAGTTACCTTACATCCGCTTCTGCATACACGGCTTTAATACGGACAACATGAAACGACTGGTTTTGTTGAAAGCTAATGCGGCTTTCCTGCATTAACTAAGCTGTCAGTGACAATTTCCAAGTTTAGTTTCTTGTTATAATGCTTAGGATTCTTTCATTCCTAGTTATTAGTTACCACAGACTGACTAAAGGATGCAAAACATAAAATGTTATTAAAAGTTTTACTATTCTGTACGAATACTAACTAGACATGGAAAGAATATAAACTCCGGCCACATCCAAGTCGATGATGTGAAAATCAAACGAATGGAAACATATAAGTACTTGGGTGCAAACTTCAACTGTTCCAAGCCGCTGATAGAAGAAGTACAATCTAGAACACAATCTGGAAATAAAGAATACTATGCCCTTTAACATCTGCTAAAGTCCAATTGTCTGTCTCGCAACACTAAGATAAAAATATATAAAATGTCGATAAGACCAGTCGTGTTATATGGCTCTGAAACTTGAAGCAAAAATGAAAAAGATGAAGTCTTATTACAGGCTTTCAAAAACAGTCTGCAGCAGTAAACCTCAAGGGCTCAGAATGCTAAAGAAGAAGATGACTATTCTGTGCTACTTTATGTGAAGTAAAAGTTTAGCGTACATTTGACATTACTGTCGCGATCCCACGCGGGTAAATACACTGATATAGTGAGGGTGTGGGTTTGAACTCTAACAGTGCCCACCTACGTGAGAAAATGGACTATCTATCTAGGCTATGGTGATCCTAGACGGTCCTGGATAGCCAAGAAAACAGGGAGTGACTCGTTCCATTAAATGAAAGTTGCTGTACTTGTATCCACATGAGTAGGGTAAGGGATAGATAGATATCAGAATGAACCCACTGTGATATTATCTAGATACACAGTTAACCCCTCCGACTTTCTCCTCTCCTGGCATTACTTAAAAGCCCCCATCAAGTGATTTAAATATTGGTCAGCTGAAGTAAACTAATATGCACAAAGACACTTGAACCTAAGTATAAAATTTACTCAACTATTTTATAACAACATGACCAATATTTATTGAATGATGGAATTAATATACTTAACTCCTAAATGGAGAAATCAACCTCGGCTTGAGACCCTGCCCATTATTTTCCAGTTTGTCGTCCTCACTGCTTTCAAACAGGTCGTTACACTCAGACGGTCGTCAAAGAATGGATGCCTACTAGTCCCTGCCCAATGTGGGAACTGTGATAAAGAAACAAGCGCATATGTTTAGTATCTAGTCTAGATGTACACTAAGCGTGTATATTATAACTACATCAAACATGTTTATTTAAAAAAACATTTCATCTCTCCCTCATTTTCACTTTCACTCCTGTCCAGTTTGGAAGGGCTTATGTCTTACATTCAAGCCGTTACATTTCCTGCCTTCCTCTACTCACGTCCTGTAATGATAGTCAAGTCTTCTATGTCTGATGTCATCTCTCGTACAGACTCAAAATGACCATCAGTTAGACAGAACAAGTTATGGAATCAATGCTTGGAACAATGGACGAGCCCAGAATGCTAACAATATTTCTGGGACGAATCAAATAACAAATCTCAGGGATTTACTCTCCGTGATCAATCTCCGCATTAGCCTCCCGCGAGTTAAACACATTTCAGTGTGTTAGCTGTATGTAATACAGATTTAAATTAACCACACGTGAAAAGACTGCCAACGTTATCTTCACGATTGTGATTTTAGAAACATGATAGTTCATTAAATTTCAATCGTGACATCAACATTTAAGTTTTACAACATTGAAACACATGTGTACGAAATAACATTCATGGCAATATCAATTACGATATAAAAGCAATGTGACAGTGCCCTAAGAGAATGGAGAAATGTCCGCTAAAAAGTGATAAAGACACACACTTGAGCAAAAAGACAGTTAGATTTTAATCATGAAATACAGGTTTTCAAACTAGTTTCGCTTCTTACCTGGAAAATCAAAACACAATGCCAAAAGTTCTGTCTCAAGCTTAGGTTTTAAGCCCAACAGATGACAGAGTCTCATTTACCAGCCCTAAAGTTCACCCTTTTATAACTTCTTCTAAGCTCCTCCCACATTACTCCCAAAACCATTCTCATTCAAGGATGTCACAGCTCCTCCCTAATGGATAAGTCTATTTACTGTCAGTCAGTGACTGTACAACATTTGTTTGCCTTCCCACGGCTACATTCTCCTGGTTAACAAGCTGGTCAGAACTAATAAACAACGTCACACCTCCCGTCCCTTCTTCAACCTGTCATCACCTTTATCAGACCGTGTCAATTCTTCTGCTAACACTTTCTGCTCACTATGTCAATACTGGCGATCTGACCTGCACTCAAGTTAGGTAACCTAAGGGGGAGATAATTACAATTAGCCTGCGTTATCTGCTCCTAAAGGTCTGGCTAGAAGATAATTATCTGACAACCAACATATGGTGTGCAAATCTCCAGCCACTAAGTCTGAGCTGGTCAGTCTCACTGGTGCCACTGGTCTACCTGCTCCGTTATCTTATCTGTACTTTAACACTTTACAACTTGGAAAGAGTCTCAGTGTTTGATATTACCAGCAGTCCAGGATAATTAAATATGTTTGTTCTGGTCGCCTTACTTAGATTAAGAATGTATCAAAAACCATATTTTCCGGTATTATTTAAAATACATAGGAAAAATGTAGGTTGAGGAAAGACATTCTGAAGTTACCGAGAGTGTCGTCACAATTACGAATGTGATATATTTAATACACTATTCACTATTCGTATTCGGCCGAATAGTTGGTCCCGTTATTCGTATTCGGCCGAATAGTTGGTCCCGTTATTCGTATTCGGCCGAATAGTGAAAATCACTATTCGGTAAAGCCCTAATAGAATCCAAAGCAATGCGGAAGACCTGCAGCTGGGATCGAACTCGGCACTCCGGCATTACAAAGCAACGCCTTGGCAACAGACGACGAGATTCGTCAAGGCTGTAGTTTAACTAGGTACCCTTGCTTACCGTCAGGAAAACAAAGCCCTGGGTCTATGGTGCTAGAGAGAGCCGCAGTGGTGTAGCAGCTAGGCGCTTGCCTGCGGATCCAAAGGTAGTGGATTCAGGTCCTGGTGGAGCCGGGCCTCTTCAAAATCGACCTGGCCTCTTAGGAAATAAAGTGGGTGGGTGTCATGATAGATACACCACACTCTGAGTGCCAATTGGTGTATAATATATAGATGTAGCCCTCTATGCCCAATTCGCATGAGCA